>JAOUZG010032936.1:4369558-4381567 GCA_026289955.1 Argiope argentata | reverse complement strand
CAAAATTTAAAATATATATATATATATATATATATATATATATATATATATAATATGTTCGCCCTTATAAACTCATGTTAGTACAGAAATGAAGCAACCCACGGATACAATGAACAAAAATAAACTTGGTTCAGCGTATGAATTTAATTAGTCTTTTTTAATTAAGTTTGCTTTATCTTAGATTAGTCGGTAGAAAAAATCAAAATCCCCTGAAACATGATATGTTTTTATGTGAAGACACTACTGATTTGTAACCGTATCTCATTTTTAAATCCTTTTAACCAAGGATTCAAGTTCCAAAAACGTAAACAAGGTGGCGCTGACTACGACCCATTTCATGGTTCGGCAACTCGGTCATAAGTTGTACACGCATATTTATGATTGTAAATACAGCGTATAAGACACAACTGGTTTATTGTTTCAAGATATTTGATAAGCAATTACACTGATGTAACAATTGTGGTTGATATTCAAAAGAATTATCATCAATTTTTAAAAAATAATATAAATCAATAATGTTTATTTGTAGTTCCGACCCGATCATCGTACTATTTGCTGTCCTCGTAGTTGTAAGTTAAGGGGCCAAAGCCTTGTCTTTCTCCAGTGATTGATGGTGTTCTCCTCGTTCACTTACTGTTTGCTGCCTGCCAGCAAGCAAACAAGGTTATCATGGCTAAAAAAAAGGAAGGACAAATGCCTTTCAAAGGCTGGTATTTAAGAACCCGTATTATTTCGAACTTTCTTTTGCCCTGTCAAAGTGCAACAACTCAACGTAATCTGGACACACGACGTTCGAATTCCTTTGAAAAAATGATGAGTCATGCTTCTTATATAGATATCCATAATTTCAAAAGTGTTGCTGGTGTATGATTTCATGCGCGAGCTGATTCCACGAAAATGTTCCCTGAATATTCTATGAGATTCATGTTGGGTGGTCGGAGTTATCATAATGTTTTTCAAACCAACCACGAACAGTTGTGCCCTGGTGACACGATGTATTGTCATGCATAAAAATTCCGTACTTTTTTGGGTATATGAAGTCCATGAATGGCTGAAAGTGATCTCCAGCTAGCTGAATATAACCATTTCTAATCAATGATTTGCTCAATTTCGACCAGAAAACCCAGTGCATTCCATGTAAAAACAACCATTATGGAGCCACTACTATCTTGCACAATGTCTAGCTGGCATGGATTGAAACCTGCACCACAATCGAAACCTGCTCTTACTAGATACAATCGTAACTCAACCATGATTTCAGTGGGTAAGTCAATCCGCCGCAGTCCCCCATTTCCAGTAATCTAGGGTCCAACCGATATGGTCACGAGCCTACAGATGCTACAGACCCTACTGGAGTTGGTGCCACAACCAATTAATTCCAAATTCGGCCGCACTTCTCTAACGGACATGTCCTTTATGCTAGTACAGGCGATGTTGCCTGTCTGTTAACACTGACAGTTCTGTGCAAACGTCGCTGCTCTCGGTCATTTAAGCACACAGTTAGTCGACCACTGCGATGTCCAAGGTGGGAGGTTATGCCTGAAATTAGACATTCTCATCAATCTTGATACTGTGGATCTTCGGATATCGAAGTCCCGTTCATCGAGCTCCTACGGAAAACACGCGCTTATCTCGAACAGTTTTGGGATTAGCTTTTGGGATAGCGTCTACAATGAAAACCCTGCGTATCGATTCATATTTTGGATAACCTTGTTCTTTTAGTGAAGTTTACATTTGCTTGAATGGTACGCAATATTTTTATTTCTGAATGCTCTGCTTGCTTAGTTCTTACATGCTAATCAGTTTATACGCACAAAGCATCATTTCCACGTAAGAAACAGTTATAATAAATTTTCACGACCCATTTTTTTCTACTTTAAGAGATTAACTGTTTATCAGAGTTGAATTGCATTTTGAATGGAAATATAATCACCTGAATTATTAACAGTAATAAAACGTATATTTATACGTATATGAATAAAAGAATTTTTGTAAGAGCTTGACAAATACTGATTTTCTAGAATTTCTAAATATTTTGTAAGTATAAAACCATAGATTTTATAATAATCATTACCTAACAGGAATTTGAAATGGCATTTTCTTCAGAAGGGCGAGTCTGATGTGCAAACAGTTAGTTTGCATCATAAGTGACTTTGTAATGACAATATTGTACAAATAGTTAATTTACATATTATGGCTTCAAATTGATGCTTCTCAAAGTATTTGATTAGGCAATATTGAATTCTTATAACCATTTCGGGTGACTTAAAGTTTTTAGACAGCTCGGCGTCAGGTGGGAGGAAATGGAACACGGTTACAGGATGTGTGAGAGTTTTTGAAGAACGCTTCCCGATTACGGGAATACCTGAATGCATCCTGTTGCTAAATGTAAACATTTCCTCGTTTCACCTTTCCATTCACCTCTTTTTTGGCGAAATGAAACTCTCCCCGCATAAAAAGACGCTGAGAATTTCGGAATGTGGAGATTGAACAGTAAGGTCAAAGGTTTACCGCCTTCTCTTGCAAATATCACATAGAAAGCTCGACGCTCGATTGGAGATAAGACATCTAAGATTCAGCCATTGTATAACTGTATAAAAAACAAAACATTCGTCATTTTTATATGAATAATTCTGTTTCAGTTATCATATTTGTTTATTTTTACTCATCCCTTTATTTTTCGCCATTTTAGTTTTTATGTATTCTCTGTTTCCAAAACGGAATTTAGATTTTAAGTAAATAATTATTGGGTCAAAATTTTTTAACATGCGAATTTCCCGTTTATTTCAAAATCAAACAAATATTCTTGCCTTTTTGGCAAAAAATCATGGTCATGTTGATAAAGGAAAGATAAAATTCATATAATTCTAAATCATTTCCGTTCCACCGTATAGTAGCACAGGATATCGCATTTTGGGTGGACAGGCCCACGGTCCAGTGTCGCTGAACAGATTTTACTGACATCAGCAAGTAAATGAATTAATTACAACTTCACTATTTTTCGTGTATTCAAAAGGATTTCTTTCTTTCTATAAATTAACTGTTAAACTTGGCTACCATAAATACTCTTATAAAATTAGGGAACAGCAAAAGAGTCAAACAATGCTCTAATATTTGAATGTTTTCTTCTAATGACACTTTTTAAATTCGGTTATATACATGTCCAATTCTGAGTTTTATTCATTTTGAAAAAAAAAAAGAGTATTGTTATTATCCCCCCCCCCCCCCCTCCCATGAGCCGGAAATTTCTTGCCAGCGGTTTAAATCATCGAGTAGACAAACACACCTGATAACATGGTTGCTACGGATGTATTGATTGCTCAGTAGTGATAATTTCTGTTGCCTTTGAAACATTTTCTGAATCCTTCATTGCCAGTAAAGATAATCAATTTCTTCCGCAAGTGTAAAACATGTTTAAACCTTTATGGAAGATTCTAAATAGAAAAATTATTAAATAAAAACGAAGAAGCTTTTTGCAGTTAACGAATTCGATATGAATTTAAGGGATTATTTGATCAATGTTTGTAATAGCAGGTGTTTTTGTAATGATGTTTTTACTCCAAACAGCTTTAAGAACAGAACTTTTACAATAGCAATAAAAAAAAAAGGAAAAATTCCATAGCCGGAGAGGTTTTCACATTTCATTGCGTTTCGTGTAATGTCGAAAATATTTCTTTAGTGCGGCATCAAATTGTTCTTTATAATTATTCTGTTCCTGTTGTATTTTTCGTAAAAGTATCACAAATCAAATAAAGTGCGACTTCGTAATTTTTGTTGAATTCATTGAAGACGGGTGAAGATTATTTTCTCGTCTTTGATAGCTTTATAATATCTACACCTTTTTCACTTTCACGGGACTTTTTCGCATTTATTTGATTTAATGTCCCACCAAGCCAAACTCGGGTTTCAGTTAATAAATTAGTGAAAATTTTACATATTTATTGTAACTTGCGTGAAAGAGATGACTTCATAAAAAGTGGAAATGACCCCTTTCCAATTCTCGATCCCCTGAGTTTCACGTAGTATCCGCTGCAACGAAATCTGGAGTTGTCCTCGGACAGCAGTATGCAACATTCTGACGGGAAGGATCCTTATTTGTCCTATAAAAAAAGATTAGGGCAAGAATTGAGGAAATGATTGTTGCTCTAAATCCTTGAAGATGAGATCTGCCGATTCTTCCGGACGATCATCCGGTTTTCCCTTCATTCATAACTTTCAGCCATCGCTTGTATTGATCCAGGGGGGAATGTCAAAAATCTCGATCATTCGACATCTGGATCAGAGACTCACTCGGTAAATTGAGGTGTGGTTGCAAAGTATAATAATTCATGATAAGGAATCACAATAATCTAGGATGTTGATCGATGGGCGTCAACGGCGCGAGTCGAAATTTCATAAGTAAACTTTAAAAGTAAGTCGAAAATTTTATTCAAATCATTTTTACAACAGAACGCATGACCATAAACACAAAGGAAAACATAAGCAAGTTTCTTTTTACCTGTGAAATCATTTACAAATAGAAAGGTAAAAAAAAAATAATAAAAATACAGTGGATAAAGCTTGCAGCACTGTTTTGACAATACAAATTCACTTTAACAGAAATTATCCGCATGCTTCTCAGCCGTACAAATTTTGCGTAGCTGAACAGGAAAAATAGCAAGCAGAGCCCCGGACCTCTTCGACTCTCATTGAAATGACGGGCGTGAAAAACTTCCCTTAGGAGATCCGCTGCATCTACGCAACTTGCGTTGTTGGGAATTATTCCACTGAGCCTCTATTGCGCAAATTGGTGTGTTTCTTTTCACTCTTTTTTTTTCGTAACTCAACCCTTTGCACTCGGGTGGTGACTTTCCCTCGACTTTCAAGTTGGTGCATCATTTTGTCGTTTTTTTAATTTTGATTGTTTAAAATACCAATGGAATGGTAGAAAGATGTAGATTAATTTTCAGAGGAATTTTAACTTAAAACATGAAATTAAAAACCTTGCGTTAGATGAATAACCTTGTACTAAATTACTTTTCCGTGTTCAAAGGGTAAATCCACGGAGATTCTGTAGCAACAGCTGTTTGATTTCACGCTTTCATTTCTATTGCAAAATTGATCTTATTTTAATGTTTGACTGGGAATTTTCAAATCACCCTACATATATGTATAACTAGCGATTACTTATAGAATTTCTTGACGAATTTTAACTGCATGCTCATTTTTAAAAATTCGAACTAACCAACATAATACCATATCCTTTCCTCCCATCCCTTCCCCCTCTTTTTGTCCCCCGCCATTTTTACTTTCAGAATCGTACAGGAGCGAAGCTCGGACGACGACTGCATGAGGGACTGCGCCATTTGTGCCCTTTGTGCGGCTCTCTGCTGCTTCTGCTGCTCGGACTGATCGGTGGATGCGGGGGAAAAAATGTCACTGAACAAGATTAAAAAAATCAGTGTTTATAATCTAATTTCCTCCCAGATTTTCAAATTGGATTTGTTTATGTAGTTTCATCTGGAATTCCCTTTTTTTTTAAACACTTAACAGAATTAATTACATTCTCTGTTTTGCATGTTTGAAGCTAACAGAGTTCCTTTGAATCCTTCAGCTCCTAAAGATGGCAAAAATCATCAAACAGTGATTATTTTTTAGAATTTGGACTTCGGTAGATTTAATAAAATAGGAGTGGCTTGAGGCATGCATGATCATCATATGCAGAGTAGTAAACGAGGTATTATTACTCTGCAGTTATATTGTAATTAAATGCTTATTGCCGGAGTAATTATAATTTTAAAAAAAATTGTGCAAAAGAAAATTAAACATTTTTTTTTCTTGTGTAAGTAGATATTTTATTCTAAATTATTTAAAAATCAGTTTTATATTTGGTGAAAAGAAATTTAATTTCTAGTGCCGAAGAATCAGATAAAAAAATACCTATGAAAATGATTATATTAGTAACTTTTATTTGAAAAATATTGGTTTACTTTAATCCTTCATGAACTAGATTTCATCGATTGTTAACTTTGTGTTTAATGATATGACAAAATATGCTTCGCTCTTTTCTTCCTTTCGTCAAAAACCTGTAAATTAGAATCGTGTTTTTCTTTCTCTCTTCTTATTTCACGAACAAATATGTAAACTTCTATTGAGAAATCACTAAATAAGCTTCGATTTTGTATGCAAATCTTGGAAACTTTATCTTCTATAATCGATTGTTTTATGTTTTATTTATCTGAATAAATTATTTTTCGGAACTACTTATTTCGATTTAGATTGAACTCTGATCGATTTTTTTTTTTTTTTGCCAAAAGATAGCTGAAAATAATTTTAATTTTCTGCGTTACGGGATTTTCTTTTTCAATTTTTATATGAAGTTTGTAAATATTTAGATTATTTTTGTATTTTTATACTGTTTTTGAAGTGTCTTTTTTATTACCATTTTGTTTTAATTACTTATAAATTTAATATGACAATTTACTATAAATGACAGCTTAATTTTGTACAAGTGATGATATTACCGAAATATGTGACCATTTAATTAAATGATGTAGTAAATATTGCATAATATTTATGAAAAATTTACAAGGTAAAATAGTTTTTCATTGTTTTAGAAAGCTTTTTCTTTTTCTAAACGTACTTGATTTTCGCAGCTCTTGCACAATTGTATATTATATTTGTTTATTTGATGTTTATATTATTTGTCTTGTAAAAAGTAAATTTAAATATTTTCAATGGAAATATTTTTTAAAAAAATCGATACAGTCATTGTAACTAATTGAGCTTATAGTACACGATAAAAATTAGATCACTGTTAAAATTGTTATAAAAACTGCTAATTTTTATATTCTTTTAATGACTATTTTTATATTAAAAACCGTATGAAAGAATTTATCGTGAACTTCTAAATAGTGTGTACGATATGCTTTGCAGTATATTTTTTTAATGTGCGGCAGTTTATTTATATATTTTATAATTCGTTATTGAAAGCTTGTTTGAATGTGATTGTTTAGCTTTAAAACTTCTGTAAAAATGTTGAATAAAAATGCATATTTTTTCATTACTAAAAACGTTCCTGCAGATTTTTATCTACAGAGCAGCTTACGTGATGCATCCACACTCTGGCATTGAATATCAGTTGCTGAATCAATCAACCCCTCAATCAAAACTAGATGACGACTTCACAAAGAAGTTTTATTGAAAAGGTGGGCCGCTAATTTTCTGAAAGACAATTCAGATTAGATTACATTATTACAAAGTTGCTCTAAATCTTGAAGTTTTTTTTTAATTGCATTCTCTTGATAAATATTTTTTTGGTCCCTGAGCTGGCAAGGCTTTGTGCGCTTTAGGGGTGGAGATTTCAGAATAGGAGAACCTAGAATTCCGCACCCGATTATGCCGAAGATTATCTGCTCGTGTGGGTGTGAGGTGTGTAAAGGGGATTGGAACATTCCCAACAACGAAATGAACATAAACTTCAATTTTAAATGAAGAGATTATTTTTCGCAAGTAAATTTTATAGCCGATAGAAAAAATATATAAAAAATGGATCGAATATTTTATTTTAATTACAAAACAATAGAAAAAAATATTTTTTCTTAAAGTATTTGTTTGTAATGGGAAATCGATTATGTGTTTTGTGATGCGACCCATTTCAAGTTCGCCCTAATCGGTAAGCTTAGAAAAAACAATTACGAGCAAAATCACTCAAAAGTTAATATAGTATATTTGCCTCAGTTTTATAATTGCAGTGAATTTATTTTATTTTAAATATGACAGCAAAAAATGTTAAAGAATAAAAAGGAAGAAATTAATGCCGTGTAACTTGAAAAACTATATAAAAAATATTTTGTATGATAAACTAGCAGTACCCGCACGGCGTTGCCCGTGGCTTAGCATCCAAGAAGAAAACCAGCTTTAAACTTAAGTCTAATCTCCACGCGATATGTCATGGGCATGTTACGCAACATCAAACAAACATAAAAATGTGTTTAGAAATTATCAAAAATAGCTACGAATTTATTTTTTACAGCACACATTCTGAAACATTTAGACTGTTACAAAGGTAAAAATTTGATTTGTCCATAGACAAAACACAGGCGATCATTTCGTGATTAGATTTCCTTCTTTTCAGCAAAATGAGATTTGAATCGTTGTTTAAAATCGGATGTAAACAAATAAATGTACCGCATATGCAAACCACGGTTCTTGCTATTTGCACATGCGCAGTTTGAAGATTTCGTGCAAGCGCGGATAAGTGAGAATCGCAATTATAAAACTCCCCTTTTTATTTTGATATGAGTTTAATGTACTAAAACCTTCCCCAATAACTTCTCTACAAAATGGTCTAAATATCTCCAATAACCGTTAACTGTTTCTTGAGTTTTTGCGATTCCAACATACAGACGCTTTCAGGAGACTCCATTTTATACTATGTATAGATAAAACCTAAAGAATGATGCTATTGCACACAGAGGGGGGGATAAAATAAGCTTAATAGATGCATAATGTTTGTAAATATTCATCTATGAGGTTTTAATACGCTAGTAACTGAATGAAACTGCATTTCTCCATCAGGAATCTGGAAATCTTTATGTTAAAAAAATGCAGGATTTCAAAATGTCATAAATATTTGATAAAGAAATAATCTCCATTTTTTTTTCTTTTGTTTATTCTGATGATACAGTTTCTGTAAGAGTAAAAGTGAAGATGGCCTCGCTGGTGTATTTCCATTTAGATTCTGAGCAGTCAAACACTCCCGATTTCAAGACAAATCGAAATTTCAATTATGAGAAAAAATTTCTTAAGCTTAGAGAAAGTATTATAATCTCAAAAATGCAAATTCGAGATTTTATGCACCCCCTCTCCATATTATGGACCCCCTGACTTCAAAAAAGAAAAATGTGTATGACAAATATAAATCAAACTCTTTGAGCTGGACAAATGAAATTTGGTATATGGTTTGTACATAAAATTTGCAGATGTCTATCAAATTCTGGGCAAGAATCCATTAAGAGGGAGTCTGTTTGTCCTTTTGTTCAATTATAGATTAACATGATAACTACTAAAAGAAAAGAGCTAGATGGATAAAATTTGGTACACATCTATTGTGTAGATACCTGTCAAATTTTGACTCACTGTCAATTTGGCTTGATAAAAGAGTTGAAGTTCGATCTGTTCTTTCAGAGGCATATAACTCAAACCTGCCATGACCTCAAATTTATGAAATTTTATGTACGATTTTGTGATTACAAGTGCAGTTCTGTGTTAACACTTTGTTTTAATCATTGCAGAAAAGCGTTCTAAAACGCAAATTCGGTTTTCGGAGACTATTAACAATATGCCGGGGATTTATCGCCCGAAAATTCTCCAAGATTCTTCACAAAGGCCGCGTTCACGCCAAAGACCGATATTTCGTGACCATTGAACGACGGGAGTGCCACGCAAGGCATCCTCGGGGATGAGGCCTGCGTGACAGGGGGCATCCTTTTGTTGTTGTTTGCTTTCGTCAAGTTGAAACGGACTCGCAATGTGCATGTGGACTCAACAACTGTTTTTCAATCCTGCTTGTTTTGGGTAGGCTCATGCACATTTCTAAATGTGTGCCCATTCCATTTCATTGATTAAAAACAAGAACAACAAAAAAAGAAAGAAAAAAAAACGCCATTTACTGATCTGTGAGAAATGCCCTATTTTGAGTTCAAAGCAAAGAGACTCCGGCTTTCGCTTATCTTTTTATTTTAAGGAAGCATCGCTGCAGCCAATTTCGACTTTACATATTCGTGTGATAAATTCCACCATGCCTATTACATGAATTCTTAAAAAATTTCTTTTATATTTGTGTTAGCGAAATATTAATTTAAAGCTGAAATTAAAAGATATTATAAAAGGACTCTTGATTAATGGCTTGAAACTATTTCCAACTGTTGAGAATGCATCTTCCATTTAAAACCATTTTCATAATTATGTTGCAGTACTGAAGAATTCTCTTGAGACATTTCTTATTGAGAATTTTATTTCAATCCAAGCTCAGTTGCTTAAAATTAACTTCACATGAAGAATTCGTTAGTTTCAAAATAAAAACGAAGAAATAAAGGGAGGGGGAAAGCGCATAAGTGCAATTTTTTCGAAAAATAGAGGATTGTTAAAAATCACGTTTGTGATCGCTAGTAAATGTTTTGATGATTTTACCATCATTGTAAATGTATCTGCAATGATGGTAAAATCAACTTTTGCCTCTTTCATACAGCACCGTTTCATTTTTTTGTTTTTATTTCAAGTTATCATGGCTACATTGAAGAATTTAATTTCGCATTTCGAAGGTTTGACTAAATGAATAGCTTGTGCGATGTAAAGTCATTGAATTTGTTCTCATTTTTTCAAATTCCTACTATTAGCTCACGCTCTCCCAGTACATACGTATCTTGTTGAAATATTCAATCGTTAATTAAAATACCTTTTATTCATCCAATCCAGTTCAAAGACATTTTTTTAATTAGTATTGAATGGCGCTTGATGTTAATACAGTTTTTTTTATACTAATTCATTAATTTTTTATTAATTAATTAAAAGCTATCTCACCAAAAATTTTCAGTTCTTCGACAGCAAATCAATAATGAATTCAGTTTGTTTTTTCCCGATAGTAATGAGATTAGGCTTAACATATTTTCTCCCGATTATTTTAAACGATTCTGTTTATTTTCATTATGTTTGATGCATTTAAAACTAAACAATGCTAATTAATCGATTTTTCCGATTCATTTTGAAGTACTCTCGAATTAAAATAATGCAAAAAAAAAAAAAAAAAGAAAAGAAAAATTCTAATCTGTATTGGGTTTCCACAATTGGCGTTGAAAATTGAATGCTAGTATAATTTTGCTTGTAATTTTAGTTGTTAGGCCGGGATAGCCTATTTGGGAGGGCATTGGATTCGCATCCCTTAGGCTGCGAATTCGAACTTGCCAGGCGAAGATTCTCCGTATGTGGTGGATTTTAAATTTGTCGTGATTCAAAGTTTTTTCAGTACAACCATTAATACCACTGGTAGTACTGTGTCAGAGGTTATCGTTCACTGTTTCAGATCTAAATTACGATCTGTAGATGAATGAGTGAAATGCATGAATGAAGCCCCTTCCGAAAATGGGTTTTTGACGTATGTAAACTACTAGTCAGACTTCTGTCCACGGGGGCTCAGGAGTCCATACCCTCAGAAGCTACTGTACCTCTACTTCCGTTGTAAAGCGGAGCACGAGAACAACAACAATTGTAATTGTTTAATCAAAGGTAACTAAAATAAAAAATTTCCTAATTACCGAAGTACCAATTGATTTTTTTTAAAAAATGTTTTTTATATCCCATTCCATTCCATTACACACACGACATGACATTTTTAATGGAAAGTGATGCTATGGAATTTTTTCAAATATCACAATAAAACCGCCAAGTGACTTGGTATTAAGTTTTAACTTCAGTGTCGAATGGTTCCAGCTACATAACGAACTTCTGTGAGGTGTATGTTAAATCCGTCGAAGTCTTCCTCCCGGTGATGAGTGCCTAACGTTAAAAAAATAAGAGATTTTTCGTCGCAAGCTGCATTTCTGTCTCATGACCCAAATTCAAAATTGTGGGATCCGTCAAAAATAATTCTCGCCAGAAAACTGTGACGTTCATCTAGCTGTATAAATAATAGGTTAAAAGTTTTAAAATGGCAAGGTTTCTTTTTTAATTAAAGTAATTTTTTTATGTTGCGGAGTTCAGGCTATCTGAGCCAAGAAAAATTGAGTGCACTGAACGGCATTGATTCAGCAGTGTTCCTGTTTTATTGCCTTAAAATAAAGAACCTTTTTAAGGAGTCGCTTTTGCTAGTGCAAATTGACTTTACGCAGCAGACGAGCATTCTTCAGACAAAAATATCTCTGTCTGCCTCGTCGTATATATTTTTTAAACTTTTCTTTCGAATTTTAATATTTGGATGCCGCCGTGTGCAAGACCCCCCCCCAAAAAAAAGAACAGCCTTTATATATATAT
>JAOUZG010032936.1:4353934-4369458 GCA_026289955.1 Argiope argentata | reverse complement strand
AAAATAATAGATAGCCTTGAAATATTTGAAGAATTTGCTGCATTTTAATTTATCTATGAAGAAATTGTTCTACATTTTCAATGGCTTTTTTAAGTTCCAGAGCAGCTTGTCTACTCAAAATTGAGGGGTGTTCAAAAATAATGCTGAGGGAAAGAGTCGTAAATTATCTGTTCACTCTGGTAGGAGAATTCTTCTCCGTTATGAATATTTACACAATGTTACACGTTTTATTTTTAATATTCAATGAAGAGAAATAAGTACGCATTTTGGATATTGGTTTCGGAATTCACGGATTTTATATCAAAATACTGTAACAAAATTCAATCATCATGATTAAATTACCGGTCTCACATATCATGGGGAAAATCTGTCCTAATGGCTGATATGGTGAAAAAAAATCTTATATAATTTGAGAGTAAAAACCGTTTTCTAGAATCTGCACGTTTAGCTTGTTACAGTGGCTATCAGTCAGTCAGTCGTTGCATTTACCTATAAAGGAATGGACTGAGAGGTTGGCAGTCAATCGTTGGACAAATTTGATCCAAATATAAAATCTCCAGAGCCGATTTTCATGTACACAGCTCGCTGCGTTTTCAAATTATCTTCTTACATATGAGCAGGGATAATCAGAATTTACTGGAAATTCATAATTCTAGTGTGGCGGTTGTATACTACAGTTTATTTTTCTTAATTATCGTATTCAAACTTCTTTTTAAGATGCTAAAAAACAATGAAATGTGCAAATTTGATAAAAATCTCAAGGGTGAATTTTTTTTTATTACAAAACTTTGTAAGGAGAAAATACAATCTGCTGTTAAGATTTAAAAAATAATTTCTTAAATTATCAGTGCAAGAAGTCGGATATTTTGCTTTCTAATAGAATTAAAACAGCGATTTCAATGAAAATTTTCAATCTTCTAAAATTAGAAAATGGTATGCAAACGAGTGCATTAACGAGACAATTTCGCAAGCGCGTGCAAATACTTATTCTTATTATATTTATATTTATTAAATTGATTATGCAGTTGGACACTTTTTCCTTTGGCTGAATCAAAAATTCGAAGCCGATCTTGGTCACCAGATCACTTAAAATTTTTATTTATCATTGCGTTTGGGAGTTACTGCATTTAGATGCATACGAATGTAGAGATCAAAAACTGCTTCAACCCTTTCGGCCAATTAAGGTCAAAATTTAATACATTTCTAGAGTTCAAATGTTATACAGACTTGCTACTTCCCCGTCCGTAGAGGTTCTTTTAAAGATTTGGTGGTCGATGCAGAAGTGAACAGTCTTTTAGTAGAGAACAACGACAACGTTTATTAACACGAAGACAGCAAATATACAGAGACGACAAACATGTACAACCGAGACGAACACACAGCACGTAAAGCGGCCAGATAGCAGAAGAAGGGATCCTCGGAGCTTGGCTCAGCGGTCTCTCCAAACGGCTGAACTTCTCTACTGTAGCTGTATTCAACTACCGAATCTCTACTACACGACTGGTTATTCCTCACAGGCTCGATGCTGCATCCACAATAGACACTTGGACTTGGCAGACATCTCTTGTTCTGCAATAGCTTGGGATCCACACAACGCTGGTACTTCCCCGGACTATTCCGCTGTTGCTGCGTTATCCTCTCGACGACTCGTTTCACGATTCAAACCCCGATTCTAGTTCCACTTCCAATTATTATTCCGTTTCATTTCATTGATATTTGAGACTTCCGGCATTTTATAGATCCTGGGAGGTGAGGCAAGAAGATTCTTGGACCAATGAGGCGAATCTCAGTTCCTTTTGGATAAATCGATAAAATTCTCGGTGTCCAGTTATTTTAATTTTATCGCTAAATTCGTTGCCAAGTCGCCGAAGTTTGTCGCCTAGCTCTGAGATCATTGACGCGGCACCCAATTAATACCCACAAGGCTGTTCGTAAAACGATCTTTCTTACGATGACGCTATTCGTGCTGGGATGCAAAACTCTAGGTTTGTAACATATATTATGCTGAATTTGGCCCCTAATAGCTCTTTGCGCTTTTGAGATAGTTTTCATGTACTTAGACAAACATGCACATACAGCTAGCTAACAGACTGTGACCAAATATCAGTTGAAATTTACAAATTTGAAAAATTACATACGAAGTTTCATTGTATACACAATTTCACATTTATAGATAGAGGGGGGGATTATGAAATTGCATTTTCTGCTGAGCGCAAGTCGGTCTGAAAAGTGCAGACCTATCAAAATCTGAGTTGAATTTTTTAAAACTATGCTGTTTGTTTATTTACAAGATTTTCATAAGGTGAGAAAGTAAATAATTATTTGGTGCCACTCATACTTTCAATATAATAAAAAAATAAAGTTGTAGATTATAAGACAAATATAAATGAAAATTTATTGTTTAGATTTTAAGATACGACTTTTTTTCTCCCCTTGAAACGCCGGGCATATTGATTTATTTAAAATTCCTTTAAAAAAACTTAATTGGTCATTTTACAGATATTTGTTTTTCGGTCCTAGAAGTAAACCATAAACTGAAATGAACGCAATACGAATTTTAAAACTTTGGGGAAAATGAGTTGAACCTACTTTTAATAACCTCCTTTAGCCGTTAGTTATTTTGAGCGAATAATTTATTTGCGTTCACAGAAATAAACAGAAAGGCCAACCACAGATCCTTTTTCCATGTGCAGCTCTAATAGCAAGACTTGCCTCTGTTGTGATCACGTGAAATGCATCCGTGCGTACGAGGACTTCAAACTCTGCTGCAAACTGGGCCTCCTCTACCTCTTGTCCTACCTCTGTTGTTGCAGCCCTTGCTGCTGTCTGTGCCTGTCGCCCTGCATCGTTGCATGCGATGCATGCGACGACTATCTGCGGGCATGCATGGATTGCTGACTGTAACTCTGTATCGGATTTTAAATAAAATTGGAATTTTTAAACACCTGCTTGTGAATAAATGTGTGTACAATGATTGAACTTTGGCGGGATGGAAAAACTCAGCTGGTGGGAAATAGTTGGTCGTTGCAAGAGAAGATCCTTTTCGAGATGGTAATCGGGGAAATATATGAAGTATTCAATTATTTGTGAAGAGTAATGTGGCAGCTGTGCAAGTGTCATTTACTTGTAAAAAAACAAATGGATCGGTTTCAAAATTGTTTTATTTTCTCACTGGTAGTGCCCGCACGTGACGTGAATATTGGACCAATCATTCGTATGTTGCTCTTCCGGAAGAGCATACGAACTGGTGATGCTGGACGAAAAAATGAATATTTCTTCTCGTTTTGTGTCTCGGATCTGAGAAGGAAACTTTTGAACTCCTGAGAAAAATGATTAATTAAAACACAGTGGAAATAATTATTCTAACTGTTCTAATTGTAAATTCAGAAGAAGGAAAAATGTCACTCTGCTATTGAAAATAAATGTAAATATAAATTTAGAGTGCTTAATTTAAAAATACTGATTTTTCGATTATATCAGAACTCTTTATAAGAATCTTCCCAACAATAAGGTAATTTGAACAGCTCAAAACTTTAACTCAGAACATTGTTTTTTACCTGATTATGCATCTATTTGTTTTTTATTCTTTACCGAACAGTATTTCAGGCTGGTACATTCATAAAGTTATCCCAAGTAATGTAGAAATACAGAATTTTGTAAATAGAGGAACTGTTTGGGTGACTGTGTGTAAGGCATCCAGAAAACTCCATCGCTCTCACTGCCCAGAAATCCAAATCGTGTTCAGCAGATGCGACTGAATGCATCCTTAGGCTCAAATTTTAAAATGTAATGCAGAAAATTTCATTTGTTTCGAATGATTTTTTACACTGTAGAGTTTCTAATAATTGTTGGGAAAATACTTCTGAAAAGGGCAAACAGTTGTAGTTTTTAAAATATCTTTTTTGCATCTCTGACATAATTTGCAGAATTTCGAAATTTTTTTAAACATAGTTCACCTTTTCCGAAGAATCTTGATTTCTGAAACCAAAATTTTCTGCATCCGACATGCTCTTTTAGTTTTTTTGAAGTTTTTGAGGTCATTATTCGAATTTTTAACACTAATTTGGAATGGTAACTATCGAGGTACTTTTGTTGGTTGATTTTTGTTTATTTAAAATTTATTAATTGATTTATCTCTCTCGTACATACAAGAGGAAATGTTTAGGTGTTTAGGTTGTTTCAGTGAACCGTTTCAGAACTTCTAAGGGGAGTAGGGCACATCCTGACAACTCGAATTCATAGAGCAATGTGGGGTCGGAAATGCTTTCCTGAAGCGATGTTGTACACAGAAGCACCATAAAGAAAAGAGACCGTAAATGAGAGATTGGTTTAATAATACATGAAAGGAAGCAAAAGGTACATGGATTAAATTAAGTGTTCGAAGTTTCTTCCACGGGGTACAATGCACGCCTCACATCTCCGACGCATAGGCATCCGAACATTCTGGAATACTCCATGCATATCTCGAATCTATCCGGCAGCTACAGTGATTCTTGCAACGAGATTCTCAGCAGTGTCAACAGGGGTGTCATCAACTAGCGATTTCATATGACCTCAGAAATAAAAATCAAGACATAATAAGTCGGGTGACCGAGCAGGCCGACGCACGGCACCCCCACGTCCGATCCACCGTTGACCAAACGTGACATCCAGGTAGTTACGAACATCTCCGCTATAATGAGCAAGGACTCCATCTTGTGTGGAACCACATTGTCTGTTGCGTCGATGCAGAAATCTGTTCATCTCTCAAAAGTTGTGGCAATACTTGCTGCAGAAAGAGCAAGTACGTAGGTCAGGTTAGATGGCCCGGTAACAGGTAAGGTCCGATGAGATGATCTCCCACAATACCGCACATACACTGACGGAAAATCGATTCTGTGCTGCACGACGTCGTATTGCCTGCGGGTTCTCGAGCGCCCAGATATAGTCGTTATGCGTGTTGAAAATTCTTCCCCTTGTGAATGATGCCTCATCGGAAAACAATACTTCAGCAGGAAAAGGGGGATTTGTAGCACATTTTCCCAGGTACCACTGTGCGAAAGCAATACGAGGTACATAATCCTCCGGTTTCTGTATCTGGACACGCTGAACGTAAAACGTTTGCATGTCTTCTGCTCGGAGAATCCTTCAGACACTGCAGTGGGAAACCCCGACTGCGTTTGCTACACTTCCTGTACCCGTTCTTGGATTCCCTTGTACATGCTGCAGCCCATTCTATTTGACGTGTGCAATCCGTGTTGTTCTTACCCTGTCGATGTGAGCTCTTTCTGATGAACCTGCCTCAGCTAACTTCTCGTGAAGTATTGCAAAGAAATTATGATTGGGAATACGCCTCGTCGGATATCGTTCCGCGTACAAACGCTGTGCGGCTGGCTCACTACAGTTTCCAGTCCCGTACGCCAAATGCATATCGGCTAACTATGAGATCGTGTAATCATCCTTCCTACTAACTTGGCGTTCATGTGCGAAATGAAGATTCACTGCTTGAAAACTCGGACTTTTCGCACAATGCCATCTACCGCGTCAGAAAAGCATTTCTGACTGCAAATGGGTATATGATTGTGGTTCGTCAGGATGTACCCTATCCCTCTAAGAAGTTCTGAAACTGTTCACAGAAACACCCTGTGTATAACGCTGCATTTAAGAGAGAAATAGCTCTTATTGCTTATAGTTGAATGTAAACCAACTATTTTATGAATTTCAGACAGCCTCAGTGTTCATTTTTGTAACTGCGCTGAATTCGAAGCTTCAATTAACTAATTAATGGCGCGATAAAATATTATTAAAAATGCTTTGTAGAGGGTTCACTGCATCACAAAAAAAGCACAATCAAAGGATAGAAGATAATAAAAAATTAATCTAGCGCATAAATATACTTAACCAATTCCATGTGGATAATAGTTAAAATTTGACTACGAAAACTGATGTTTATCCAAAGCAATTCTCTCTAGAAGCAATTTTCTTACAAAAATGGTTTTTAGTACTTAATACTTTTTAAGACAAAAAATAATTTTTAATTATCTTAATTTTTGTTCGGTTGGATTTTCTCCTTAATTTTATATACATTTAAAATTGATTCATTACACCTATCAATATCTTTCAATCCTACGGTAGAATTCAAATTATTCATCAAAATATTCTATCATGAGTGTTTGCCAGTCATTAACTATGTGTTAGGAATTTCACGTCCGCTTTTATTTCGTAATACATAATTTTTTTTAAATATAATTATGGACCACAAGTTGGATTATAGTATGAACAAAAGGGATGGATTAAGGTGATTGAAAAGCAGAAAATAAAATAGTTATTGGACCTCTCGAATCATTGCTCAATAGCTAGTCTATTTTTTAGTCAATAAATGTGGCTCACTCTAATTTAGAAAGTTCTGTTGAGTGCCAATGCCAGTGCAGTGCTAGAAGTAAAAAAAAAGTTCCTAAATTCTTCTATGCAGTCCCTCGGACCTGTCAATTATAATTAGCAAAATATTCTCAATAGAAGAAAAATGGTGGCTATACAAGGGAATTTATTTCAAAAACCATAGAACTCATACTTTAGGCGATTTCGTAGCATCTCGTCTATCGGAAGATCTGATTATCTGCGGCTAAACTACCGATATCACCCAAGATGATGAGGCTTTGAATTTCACCGGTTATGACAGAAATGTGAAACAGTTATTTTCAAAAATAGGTTACTAAACTTGATTAATTGAATCAATAAATGTATAAAAATTTGCTAAGGTCTGTTTCAAATGTGATTCAAGCGCCCCCTCTGTTGGGTCCTTCCAATGAAGCTGAACGTAAAGTGATTTTTTGTAGTTGATTCTTGAATACGCAAAAGCGTGCGTCTCCAATGCCCTTTTCTCTCCCACACATAGCTCGAAATGGAAGGACTGTCTATGTTGTGATCACGTGGATTGCATCCGTGCTTACCAGGATTGTAAAACTTGCTGCGCGATTTGTTTCATCTACGCCCTCACCTCCTGCTGCCCCTTCTGGCTGTGCCTCGCTCCTTGCCTTGTCGCCTGCGGCATCTGCTGCCAACAGCTAGAGCTGCTGTCGAATCTTTGACCTCGTCCGAACGATGCAAACCTGATGTAATTTTTACACATTTTTATTTTACTAGCCTAATGGCTGTATGGGTGGAATTTTGTAAAAGATTTTTCACTCAGTTCCAGACGGGCCTGTGTTTTGAATTTTGTGCTCTCGATTTCACTATGCCGTTTAAACATTTTTAAGGTTAAATTATTATATATTCAAGTAATTTAATTCTATTTGTATTCTGTTTGAATGTACCTTCGAGTAAATAATTCGATAAAAAATCATCCTCTAGATTCCATAGTATGAAAATAAATTTTAAACGAAAAAGATGAAAATTATTAAAATTCCACTTTTTATCATACTGATAAATGTCTTTTTTTGAAATTTGATTTTTCTAAGTATATTTAAAAGTCCACCTTATTCAATAAATTAAGAATCTTAAGAAGTGATAATATTCTTGAAAATTGGAGTTATTACGAATTTGGAGAAAAGAAAACTGCAAATTAATGTTGATAACAATAGATTTCTATCCGTCTTTAGCAGCATACCTGTACTAAACTTTTATTGTTTGTTTCTCATTTTTATGGAACCATCTCTAAAATAAGATTTTTTTTTATTCTACGAAAGGATAAATTTAATCAGTTTGTTGTTGATTGTCTTTCCTTTGTTACCATAATGGTTCAATTTCACTGTTATGAATTTCATGAGGCTTAATTTTAGACCTGAAAATTATATTCTTGTCTCTCTATTCAGAAATATCAGAATTAGAGAGACTTTATTTTTCTTGTAATCTATGAAAAAGTCACGTTTTAATTAGATGATCATTCAGATTTTTGTTACCGAAATTGTCAATTCCATTGCCCATGCGCAGACAGCTATTCAACGGTCGATGGAAAATGGTTTGTTTGTCAGCTGTCAGGTTTCGAGTTCCAACTATTTTATGTTTGCGCTTCCAATTCCTCCACAAGTTAAGTTCGCATAGAATTTTAGATTTTTGCATTTTAAATTAAGTAATACTAGCAGTCTTTGACTACCAGCTAGTTTACCGGAGATATTCGTTCTATTTAGTTTTAATGAAATTTTTTAAATAAAACTTCTTGTCCGTGATTTTGTCAAATAATCAGACATTAAATCTGTCATTGCAGCAACTATTCTAATACATAATTCATGGTGCAATTATGTCCGGCTCATCTTTAAATTTATTTACCATTTTTTCCGTCCTTACACATTAAACAAGATCCTTCAGTAACTTACAAATTTTGAAGAAAATCAGGGGGCCAAATATTTGATGAAACGATAAAATTGATTCGATCTCAATCACAATAATGAAAATAGTGTTGTGAAATATATTTAAAAATTAACTAAAATCTTAAGTAAAGATTTTTACAACAATTAAATTTCTTTAATTGAAAAGATTAATTCTTACATCGTTTTAAAATCCCCCCCCCCAAATATTTTTCGGAAGCTATAGCGAATAAAGCATAAAATCTAGCTTTATTTTTAAAATTAGAACTCTAAAAATATCCAAAAAAGGGCTTCGAAGTGCCCTTTAGACTATGCACATATGCCAGATTTGGAAGCAGTAGGTAAAACGATCAGATTTATTGAGCGCACACACGCGCGTGCCTTTCTTGTTAGTAGAGGTAATTACTGCCAACGTAATAAGGTTTGACATGAACATTAGTTGTGTTAAATTGTTTCTCCTTCTCTTCACTTTCTGTGGTCTCGCTGGAGCTGATTGATTGAAGGCATCGGCAATTACTTTTGAGCAATCTGGGAAAATTGTGTCCATTAGATTTGATGCGAACAACGAAAGTGGATGGTAAAGCTACTTGTATTTCAAATTCAAATTGTTATTTTGGGGGTAAAGCTGAAAGAACGAAAGGCTAATGATTATTAGATATTCTTTTAAGCTAAGAATTTATGTTTCCATTTCATAAAATAACAGATCAAAACAACTTTATTGAACTTATTAATCAAAGTAATCTTCTGGGCCGTCAATCTGAGTGCCGAGTCAAGAATTGTTGCAACTAGTATCTTCCAGGGGTGATACTGATGAAGACATCTTTGATATTATTCGCTTTAAAATATCTAAAATAATTCGCCAGGATCGTAGTTAATATAACTTGACGTCCGGCATCAGAGTTTTATAGGGCATTTAAGATTTATGTCTTGTCTGATTCTCAGATCTGTTTTCATTACTACGCCTTGAGATGTTATGTTTTTGGTTGACATTAGGTCTTGAATTTGTACTTTCTCATACATGAAGTATAGGGAAAAATTATGATTGTCAAAAAATTTGAACTCAAACTTTTGATGAATCTGCACGTTTGAGACATCTTCGAGCTCGAAAAGCACATTTTTGGCAATGTATTTATCGGTATGTCTGCCTGTGACGTAGAAAATTCAAAAAGTCTGAGTTAGAAGAATGAAATTTTCTATACGGTCTTAATACAAAATTTTTAGATTTCTGTCAATTTTGAGCAAAATCTATTCAAAGGAAGTCATCTGTCCGACTTTTCGAATACAAATTACTATGATAGCTAGCAAATAAAGACAGCTAAATGTATAAAATTTGATGTTAACATTTAAAATCAATGATGTAGACACCTATTAAATTTTCAGTTAAATCCAACAAGTGGCTTATAATGGTTTTCAATAACATGTACATGCATGAACTAAAAAAAATACAAAGGAAAAAAACAATGGCTTAAATACACTGCTCAAAACAATTAAAAGATATTGAAATTGTAAGCTGACTTGCGCCTGGACAATTGTGTGAATGATTGATACATTTATCAATAGTCGTAACAGCCTGTAAGAGATAAAAATGACATTTATTTGAAAAAAAAAACGTTTGGTTGAACATTTGAGTACAAAAGGAAAACTACACATTTTATGCACGAGAAAAACAAATAAAAAAGGCGTTTCCTTAAAAGAAAGTCATTTTTAGTCGGAGGCATGGTTTCCTCGGGCAGCTTCAACTCTGAACGCCTTTGAGGCATCGAGTCTGTGAGGCTATCAATGAGGGGCTGGGGTTTTCTGTCCCACTCCTCCAGAAGAACTCTTTCCAATCCTTGGAGAGTTTGTGCGTGTGGTAGGCATCCGACAATTTGTCTTACTAGAATGTCCCAAACATGCTCGATCGGGTTCTTGTTCAGAGAACACTCTGGAGAATCCAATCGTATGATTTCTTCCACCAAAAGGAAATCATTCATCAAGTTAGATCGATGTGGCCTGAATTATTCGTTTATTAGCATGAATTTATCTTCATTTGCTGCAGCGTAAGGGGCTACAATAAGTGTCAGAATCTCATCCTTCTGTCGGAGACCGATCAGTGCTCCACTTCAAATTTTTTATATCCTTTAATTGCTTTGTGCAGCATATATCAAATTTAACATGGGCTTTTGTGACTGTAGTTATAATTTTGTGTCAAATTTTGGTTTCAGTAGCTCGGGAAAAACGAATCTGAAATGCAAATTTACTTTTATTAGAAGGTATACGAGAAAATTTTGAGAGGACCTCTCCCGTCGATCCATTCTCCTGATTTTAGTCCACCCTGATCCTGTGTCTTTTGGGCGACGCAGTGACTGGAATTTTAAAAAAGAGAGAGAATGAGACAGATAAATACTGAAACATAAAAGATTTCATGATTTTGAAAAGAATGACAGTATGACGAGGTACGGCCGACAAGATTATAATTCTTTACAATTGAATTTGAGAAATATTGCACTTTATGCACGAACCCTGAATGTTTTGAAGATATTAATCGTTTATTATTATTATTATTATTCCCAGAAGTCAATCGTGTAGAGTTTCGATAGAGTTGACTGGTCGATGATCTGAGGGGAAAAGAATCTGTTCAATGTACACGATCTCCCTGATGTCCGGAAAGCTTGCATAATCTTCTCACTCGGGACAGGAATCGTTGTCAGTCTTTTCTAGAATCTCACCAAATCTTTAAAAATCATCAACAACAAAAAGACCTTATGTGTCAACAAAAACTCATACGTTGTTCCAATAAGTTTATGCATATAAGATTTTGTAATCGATTGTTTAAAGATGAATTCCATGTAACCAAGCTACTCCTGAGTATTGAGTATTTTTCACCTGCTCGGCATTTATGAATGAATCCTTATTTATAATCGCAGTAGGTTTAATCTTAAGGAGATCGTAGGATATGGAACCCAATGTCTGACTCTGACTTCCGTTCGCTTGGCTGTAACAATTTATAACAATCTGGTAGTGTACTACTCTTTAGTGACCCTTTGTCCTGCTCTATTAGCTTACTTCTCTTCATTAACCGCTTCTTTCTCTGCTTCCTCTCACTTTCCGCTCTCTCACCCGCAGCGTTAAGTGGCGCTTTTGCCTTTGTTGTGACAACGTGAACACGGAGGCTGTTCGCGACGAGTTCGAGATCTGTTGCAAAGTGTGCGTCATCTTCTTTCTGGTGTATGCCTGCTGTTGTTGGTGTCCCTGCTGCTGCCGCTGTTTTTCTCCCTGCCTCGCAGTGCTCGACCCCTGCCTCTACCTGCTGGACCTCAAGCTCCTCCCCAAGTAGAATTCTTTGTATGTAATGCTTTCAATAAACTGTGCGTAACAGAACCGTGCCGTCTTTCCTTCTTGCTCTTTTGGACTTCCCAATGTTTTTTCTCTTATGCGAAGTATATAGAAAGTATTGCAACCGCCAAAAATTTTGAATTCGATTTTTTTTGTCGAATATACACATTTTGCAAGTCGGAGTTTGAAAAACACATTTTTGACATTATGTCTTCCCTTGAGAAAGACAACTCTAAACGCTTTGAGCAGGATGGGTGAAATTTGGTGCATGTCGTTGAAACAGAATTTTAGATTCCAAACGTATTCCGAGGAAATATGTCTGAACAACAGTTCCAATATAAGTTAATACAGTAACTACAAAACAGAGAGAACAAGATGGATGGCATTAGGTACACAGATTTAACATCTGTAGAGTAGACACATCAAATTGGAGTTAAATCCAACAAAAACGTCTGTCTTACACTTTTAGAAACAAGCAAACACAATAATTCAAAAGAGGAATGACTGAAATTTGGCATGGGATTTTGCAACTAAAAATGTATTTCCGTGATAATTTTTGGTTTCATTCGATTGGCAAAAACGCGTATAAAACGAAAATCCAATTTTCGATTACTATTAACAGTAAGCCATTGATTAAGCGTAAAAAAACTCGCCAAGGATCCCAAGATATATTCTGTAAAAAATGTTAATTTCGCACCCAAGGTTATTATTTCCTCACTGTTGTAAGCCAGTGCCATTGCAAGGCGTGTTCGGCCTTACCCTAGGAACCCAATCTTTTACTTAATACTTTTATTAAAGTATGCTAGAAAGTTTTGGGGAAACCACTCCTGCTGGTTTATTTTTAACAATCTTGAATGTATTCTTTTCGGTACAGGAATAGGAAATCTGGCATGAGTTGGTGCAGATCAGGTGTTAAGAGTCATTTATGTTTAAAGATTCAGAAAGAGAATAGAAAGGATATCATTATGAAAGTGATGACCGCCGCTAATACTATTCAACATCAAAGTCATACCTTAAGAGTAAGTGCCAGCACGAAGTCCATCGAATACTGTGAGCAAGTGATATAAGCTCTTTGTTGCTTACAAAAGATTTATATAAAGTTCATTATAATGTTAAGAATAGTAATTATTTTCCTTAATTTAATGTGACATCTGTTGTCTAAGATATGTTCGATCGAGCCATTCCAACAGCACTGCATTTTATATTCAAATCAGAATTCTATTCAATTCGCGCTACTTGTATAATTTTAGGTACTGAAGAAATAATTATTCTTGTTAGTTATCATGCAGTTATTCACCCAAGTAACCATTGCACTGTCATAAAATTTTTGATTTTTTATTAGTTACGTGATTATAATTAGTAAAATTAACAAAACATCGATACTTTAGCAAACTTTTTATTATATTATCATGTACGAAAAGAAAATAAGTAATCGTAAAAAATATTTTTAAAAATTGAATTCAGATTTTAATGAAATTTCCTCCAAAAATACATTTTTGAAATAATGTCTCTGTGACGACGATAATTTTAAAATGTCTTTGAGCTACAATGGCTTTGACTTCAAATATGTAAATTTCTGTCAAATTTTATCTCAAGGAGTTTGCTTGTGCAAGCGCAAATAAACACGATAACTGAAAAAAAATCACTACATTGTCACTACTGTTTAGCACTTAAAGTATGGAATGATTCAAAATTTGAACCACATCTTCCAAAGGATTGACTGTCTGTTACTTTGTGCATTCGGTTGCCATGTAAATGCACCAATTTAAAAATCTAGCGATAACTCAGACAAATGAAATTTGCTATAGGGTCGTGTTACTAAAATTATGTCACATGTTGGTTCCAGTGGGTCGAAAAATAGGCGTTCACAACACTGCGATGCAGAAAATAATCGTACGAGAGTGAAAAAAAATGGAACCGTTTACTACCACTAGAGTTCTCAATTTTTATGCTGGAAAAAAAGGTAAAAACAATTATATTAGGACGTATGCGAGCGAGAAAATTTCACTGAGAAAATTATTGATGGTTTGTTTATCATTGTGTTTGATACGATTATATTCACATGAATATTTGTTAAAAATACAAAAATAGCATTATTATATTAAGAGATTTTTTTTTATTTTAATTAGTAGGTAGATGAAAAATCATATAAGAATTCATATTTCATATAATTTTTATTTTATTTTGGTAACAATTGAAAATTGGTAGTGTTCTCCAAACTATCATAAATTTCATCGACAAGTTGATTAGCAAGATATTATATTTGGATGCCTGGATTTTGCGAATGATGCTATTATGTTAGCTACCTAATGATTTTTGAAATTGATAATTATTTGTTATTGATGAAATTAAAAATATTTCACAATTATTTAGAAATTACACTTAATTTAGTAAGTTATAGATAACCCCCGTGCGCTGTTTTTATTAGAAAGATATAGTTTTTATTAACTTTATGATGGTGTTTGATAATATAAATACCATCCAATCTCTTGGAGATAAGATAAGGGTATTTTCCGCTTGTAAAAATGGTTGCTAAGTTTTTAAAAAATGCCTGGTATACAAATTTGTGCTTTAAAAATTGAGGAAGAACAGAAAAATGGAAATATTTGAAAATAATCAAAAATAAATCTTTAGTATATTTTTATAATGTGATTAAATTTATCCGTGAAAGCAATTTTCCTCTATATTTCTCCCATAAAATATTTCTACCTCATCAGTACTAAGCATTATTCATTGAGCTCATCCCCTTTCGATAATCTATCTCCTGAATTTCCATTAGCATCTTCGTTGTCTTTTTCGAGTGGTTTTAGGGAACAAATATTTTTTGATTCATTTCAAAATTTTCAAATACGTTTCACGATATGCGCGGGGGGGGGGTCTGCCAAAAGGCTTTCGTTACTTTCCCTTATACGAAATTTAGGGAATGTGCTGCAATCGTCAAAATAATCTAAGCTCGTGATTTTGACAAATCTGAATTTGAGTTCAAAAAATACCTTTTTGGCATTCTGTCAGTCCACAACAAAGATGACTTAAGAACGCTTTCATTCAGAAAAACGAAGTTTAGAATGTGTTCTTTACATCAAATTTCTGTTACATTTTTTTTTCTTCAGAAATCGAATGAAGTCTATCTGTCTGGTTATCCGAATATAAATCGACACGTTAACCAGTAGAAAAAAATGTGTCAGATGGATAAAATTCCGCACACAGGTGTTTCCACTGTGTTCTAAATTCAGAACAGTGAAGTGAAAATATCGCTACAAAACAGCGGAATATCTTGTGCTATTTGGACCTACTGACCACAAAAGTAAATAAGGCAGAAAAAAGTAAACATGTTAACGTGTTTTTTTTTTTTTTTTTTTTGAGCGGTCACCGCGATGGATTCTCATTTCCCTCATTTCCTGCACAGAATAGACGAGACCGAGGATGAAGCTTTCCGATTCTGTTTGATGTGGTGCGCCCTGCTCACTTGCTGTTGCTGGCTCCCGTTCCTCCCATGCTGTCCTCTCCTGCACTATTGATTTCCCGTTTCTTATGCCATGTAGATTTCTTTCGGAAATGGCCGCTGAATAAACTATTGTTTCTCTCTTCAGTTATTCATTTTATCCTCACATATTCACATTTCAATTAAAAGTTCTCGCAATCCTATATGAAAAAAAAAGAAGTGTTCTACGACGCCATCACTAACATGGAAACGTGAAATCACAGTGCTGAAACAAGGCTTGAAGAATACGCCCCAGGTATCTGTTGCCCGTCCGCGGCTCAGTTCTGTCGTATATACTCAAGGAAGGTGTATATATATATGATGTTTAGAATCTACCGATTACTGTTATGTTCTTGTATTCTTATTTTTCTATTGCTAATGTTTGATTAGTTATTATTGTATATATATATATATATATATATATATATATATATATATATATATAT
>JAOUZG010032936.1:4280206-4347536 GCA_026289955.1 Argiope argentata | reverse complement strand
ATTGATGCGCTGTCTTCGAACTTCGAAATCAGTTTTTATTGCATTCCTTTTTTTTCTCTGTTCCAGTGTCGTCCATGAGAAACAGAAGTCGGATGACTGCTGCCGCAACTGCCTGCTCTGCGGCCTGTGCACGGCGCTGTGCTGCTGGTGCTGTGACTGTGACTGAGGACCTGCCTGCTACTCTCATATCAAAAATGGCTGGATCTTCTTTTCGAAACATCGCTACTTTTTCGAGGCTTGAAGAACTTGCACTTTTTCTCTCTCTCTTTTCCTTGCATTTTAAAAAAATATAGGCTTCCAGAAATTAAGGTTTGACTGGATTTTTAACTGTAACCAGGGGATATTTAGAAAAAAATCATTCATTTAGTGTACTCTTTTACCATCAATGTTATTGTATACCAGCCGATATGCTCGATGTTACGTGGAAAGAAAATATTCTTTGGACTATTTTTCAATATATTTATAATATTTTAATGCAAAAAAGACTCTTATATATGATGATACGCAAGGTTTTCTTATTGCTTATAATACTAATTTCAATTTGAACTGTGAATGTCTGCAGGAAATGGTTATTTTTAATCTTGTAGTTTTATTTAAATTATACTATGACCAAAAATTTGTCGTATTTTCACGAGTTATTTATAATTTTTAAATAAGGATACAAATTTTATGAAACGTTACGTGTGATAATTCAGAAGAAATTATGCAATTTCTTCTGATGTATTATGGAAGAAATTATTTCTCTTTTGATAAAAATGACAACCCTGATGATGAATTTCTCTAATGTGGAAACATGTTTTTTTATTTAATAGAAAAAGTAGAAAACTGATTAAAATGTTCCCTGTAAAATTTTCTTATTCATTGTAATATTTGTGACATAATTTAATGAGTAGCTTAGATTCTAAGGCATACAAATTGCATAGAATATTTTACTTTTATTTCTACAGATTACATTATTTTAGCTTAAGGATTCATAAGAAATTGACTAATCATGTGATTGAAACTATTTCTTTGTTTTGCAAAAAGAATCGTCCGAACTTTATGCAAAAAAATAAGTAAATAAAAAAATAAAAATGAAACATGCAATTGATAATCACTGCATTTGCGTTGGGCATCAAAATAGAATATAAAGATATGAATATTTTGGACTCATTTATGATTTGCGACTTCTTCATTCACTTATGGAGAGATGCATCGATTCACTCGTGAAACTATTTTTGTCGCGTCTCGCCTTTTGTTGGATGCGACAGTCCATTAGATCGCACGCTTTTATTTAAATTTACAATCTTTACTTTTTTGTTATACACATTCGCCAATCGACCTCACCGTGGGGATTGCAACTTTTCTAAAGTTGGTAGTTTGATTAAAACGAGTTTTTTCTTAAAAAATCATTCTAAATATCTTATCGAAGATTTTATAAAAGCAAAGCAGTATGCGTTGCATGTTATTTTGTGGAAGCCTGTTTATATTAAAGAGAAAGTGATTATGAATTCCTAGTTTCTGAATTCATTTTTGTTGTTTTGTGAACAATCAGAACATTAATGGAAGACTCATTTTGATGTCGGTATCGGGAGAAAGCTGTAAACAACGTGAAGCTTAATAATGCTCTAGAGATATTGAGCATGGCCTTACCTCGATGGAGGCAATTTGTTTCGTATTTTTTTTTTTTTATCTAACTTGATTTTTAAAAAAAGGATTACAGTATCATTGAGAATTTAAAGTGGTATCATAAAATGCAAAAAGTCTGCCAGTGCATGATTTCTGCCCGCAGTCGTCGATCGAGGCATCTATCGGACCGCTAAAACCGACTTCGTTGAAATCATCCTTTGTGCATTTAGCAGCTTTTTTTGATCGCCGCATTAAACTTTTGACCTGGAGAAACTTTTACCTCTCGCGAATTCTTCATCAGTTGTGGGGAAAAGAAGAAATTCCTGGAAACCGAATCATTGAACTCACACTGGAATTTCACTTCCAGCCGAATTTTGAAATGCACGGAGGCAGAAGGGTACGCTGCCTTCCTGCCAGATTCAAAAGAGTGACAGCTGTCTACTCACTGCGCGCTCACATTAACCATAAATCTCGCATGCACGCACATGTTTTGCTTAAAGACAACATTCGCCCTTCCTCACATTCCAGTGTCCGCATTCGTTGGAGGAAATTGAATTGCTGAACGTCAGCTATCCTCCCGAAGAGAGGGGAGGGGGGATGTAGCCCCATAATTGTTTTTATGGAGCAATGTTTCTCTCTGCCTTTTGCGCTGATCGACCTCTTACAATTCAATTTTTGACTTCTTTTTTGAATTATTCGTCAGTGAGTCAGTTTACGCGGTATCACGAACGGAACGGGGGGGACTGCTCATTCGGGAGCATCGGGTTGTCTGGATAGCGGCAATCTGTTGTCGAGGAAAGTATGCGACTTCTTTAATGCGGCAACGCAACTTTAAAAAAAAGTCTGAATTGCAAAGTATTAAAAAAAATCCTCGAAAATGTGGGTTTCTCCCGATTTCCTAATCGAGAACTTTTGCGAATGGTTGCAGATATTTACGAACATTTTATTAGACATCAATTAAGAAATCAGCTAAACAATGTGAAATTGCCTTCTTGTTTGATCATCATATTCAATTTTAGTTAAATGACTAAACTAAATAATTCCTTCACCAAGCGAATTTTCCTTTGGCAATAATTCACGAAACGTGGCAACATTAATAGAATCAAAAGAATTTTTGTTGTTTGGTGAAATGTGCCAATTCTGATACCATCCATTTATACTTTAAAAAAAGAAGATTAAAAGAATTTTTTTTTGATACTGGTAAATATACTATGACAATGATAATAAATATTTAAATTTACTATACCTGTAATCAAAGCAAAAATAAATGAATAAAAAAAATTAAGAAGCATTTGCAGCAAAATTTATATTGCTGATTCAGGACACAGCAATTATTACTTTTCATAATGTAATTTTACTAAATATAAAGAGTCTTCGAAAATCAAATCTACCAGCAGATCAAAGAGAGAAAGAAATTTAAGCGAAATTGTGGTTTTATATCATTTTCCTGATATTTTTTGCACCTCCTTCTTTTTGATTGATAAAATGTTTTATTGTTTTTGTAAAACTCCTTATCTTTGCTGATTACGTGTTTTTGTTTAAAAGTTTTAAAAAATGCATAAATTGCCTTAGCTGTATCCATCAGCATAAATTGTCTCAGTTATTCCTAATTCTTAATCAGTGCTCCTAATTTGCTTCATTGGTGGCTGCTTTACTTGTTTTTCTATTGTTTAATCTCGAAATAATAATAGTAAGATAAATATTATTATTTATTTTTATGTCTATTTTTATACTGCTTTGTAAATAACTGTGATGTAATTATGAAGTGAATAAAATGAAATAGTTTTGTTTAAGTATTCTGATTGTCTTTTGTTTGTGGGTTTTGTTCGTGGAATTTTAGTTTCTTTTATACATAAGAAAGAACTAGAAATATACACATAAAATTTTGTAATAATTATTAAAAAAAACATTCATTAACATCAAAAGTATCAGCTAGAAGTAAACAAACATCAATAAGTTTGTATTTTTAATTAGAACATCTGTTAGAAAGTAAAATAAAAGTAAAGTAAGTAAAACTTTTATGATCTAGTAAAGTCTGAATAAATTTTTGATGATAGTATAGCAAACTGTTATTTTCATAATTTTTAATAATTCTTCACAAATTCTTTAAAAGTTTAAAAAATATCTCTTCAAATTCAAATAGGCAGCAGTGTATTTTGTGAAGCTTACTACGTAGATAAATTCAAACAAAAAGCAACTATGCATAGTTGTATCCTAATATGTACACAAACCATAAATAAACAAAATTTCATAAATACAAAATGCCAGTCTTAAAAGAAAGAATCAGAAATTTAACAACTGACAGTATATGTAAAGTTTTTCTTTTAATTTTTTTTAAATGTGAGTCGTATCTCAAAAATAGATATCAGTTTTTGTTTATGAAAAAGTTTTTATTTTATTTATTTATTCATCTTTGATACTCTCAATCAAACTGACCTTTTTAAGAGGTGTAGCTCTACGAAATAGAAAATTGAAAATCTAAATAATTATGAAGAGTCACTTATTGAAATGATTAAATGTCTATTAGGCATTGAAAAAATCATTGGTTATGATAATCATTTATGTGTATCATTCCCTGAATAGAAGAATGTATTGAAAATTCATTAAACTTCTGATGAATATGAAATTTAGAAATCTTTAAAAGATTAGATTAAAAAATTTGAATTCATAATATTTGACCCCATTTGAGAACACTCTTAACAAAGTGATTTGCTAAGTTATTCACTAAATTTTCAAATTGCACTCTGACGCAATTGATTCCCAAAATTTGATTATAATATTTTTAACCCTTTGCACTTCTATGTGTCAGCGTATGCGACATCAAATCGTATGTATCATATTAAATTCGAGTGCAAAGTTTTAATATTTGCGTAGAAGCAGCACTTCCCGTGAAGATTTTTAACTCGTCATCATTCACTGCGACTAACTCTGATGCAATGCCACTTCCTAATACTTCAATCCAGAGAATTTTTGAACCAGCACGTATTTTCACAAAATATATTATAAATTGCTTTCTCTTGAAACTGTTAATATCTCAAAATTGCCCGTATCAATCTAGAACATATTTATCTCGTGGGTGACAAGGGACTTTTCCAGCATATGTGAGATTTAGATCAAACTGGAATTGTTTGGTGAGACAGGATTCTTTTCCTGATAACATTACACAGTAATGATGCACTTTGAATGCATTTTCGTTAGTACGTTCATTCTTCATTTCTGAGCTGATTACGGCAAAGGCGGCTGCATCAAAATTCAAGGGAATGATGGGAATTAGTTGGAAATAATTTAATGTCCAGCTATTCCAAGAGTCATGACTATATTCTTTTAGCAAATAGGCAGAATTACAAATTCATATAAAAACTGTGATTTGATGCAACTGAAATGAAATGAATTTATTCTGTGGACAAACCATTTTAAGAAAAGAATTGAAACTTCGGTTTCTCTATCGCTTTTTCTATGTTTACCATTTTAGACATTAATTTCTTATGTATGAAATCTAGACATAAAGAAAATATTGTAACTGAACTTCCGAGTGTTCAGTGTTCTAATAAAAAATAAATGGAATTATGTCCGGTCATTTCTGTAATAAAAAGTCAAGAATTTGATTTTAATAATAAGAATATTGACCAAATAAATAGCCAGGAATTTAAACATCTCTATTAATTAAAAAACCCGCTTCATTCAATTTAATTTGAAAACTATCTTTTAACATAATAACGTACAGTATCTTTAAAAAAATTCAAACAATTAATGGAACCTAAGAGAAAATAACGATCTTTATTGCTCCTATTTATAGCATCAGTTCATTTGCACATATTAGAAGGGAGGCTGTCAGTACTATGGACATTTATCATAGTGAAGTATAGAGAACCAGGCAATCATTGATCCGAATTTGAACATTTTTTACCCAGATCAAGATTTCTAACAGCTTTGGATGTACACATAATACCCCTCAAGGGCTCACCTTCTTTAGGTGAGTACAGGTGTCCCAATCCCGAGGTTCCTAGGGATCTTTACTCGTTTTATGTTTATTCTCCGCTATGCCTTCTTCTGTCGCTTGATCCTTCTTTCCCTCGACGGCAAGCGAGGGAGCTCTCCATGAGAAGCTGTCGCCGCTCTGTTTGCTTCTTGCTTCTCATGGACAGCCAATGTCCCCACGTGTTGGCCGTGCGTAGCGACCCATTAGACGGGTGGTGCACTGTGGTCCCCGGTGTGTCAATCAGCCGGTAGCTACCAACTCAAGTTGTTAGTTTGCTAGTGATCAAGCGAAGGGGTTACTCCTTGGGCTTGGCGTTAAGGGTGATCATTGTCCCCGGGGGTAACTCCCAACGTATAGGTTCCGGCTAGCACTAAGGTGTATGCCGATGCTGGAGAAACCAGAGCCGGTAATTGCCTTCCCTTTTTGGGCTCCGTGGTGTGTGGTGCCATCGGCCCTGAATCTCATACAATATCGCATGGCTCCCGGCTAAAAGGGTCCCTTCAGTGGGCATCATTTAGTTTCTAACACTTTTTCTATAGACCATCATTTTGATTGGTATTATGTCATAAAACGAACTTCTGAAAATGAGACATTTGAAACAATTTCTCCTTTTTTAGTTCAAAAAGCAATTAGTGCCACAATTGGTGATGTAACGACTATTCGCAAGATGCGTTCTGGAGATTTGCTGGTTGAGGTAAATTCCCGAAAGCGAGCCTCCCAAATACAAAAATTAAAGGCTTTAGCAACTATACCAATCAATGTATACGTGCACACATAATTAAATATATCGAAAGGTGGGATTACATGTGGAGAGATTTTTAACCTGCCTGTAGAACTAATTACTGAGGAATTAAAATCTCAAGGCGTAACCCATGTCCGCCGTATTACCATCCGGCGAGACGGACAAATTCTTGAAACTAAACATCACATACTTACTTTCATGTCTCCTGAACTTCCGGACTACATATATGCTATCCAATCAGATGTTTTAAATGCCAGCGCTTTGGGCATTCGAAAGCAAATTGCCGCGGGACCGTCACTTGTGCTCGCTGTGCTGAGAAAGGGTACGAAAGTCAAGAATGCTCCGCATCAGAGAAGTGCGAAAATTGTAAAGGTGAACATACCTTCTTCTCTCGCTTATGCCCACGTTGGAAAATCGAAGAACAAATCACAACAACAAAAATTAAAGATAATATACCATACCCTGAGGCTCGTAGGAAAGTTCTCTCACAAACACCTTCTCCTGGCGTAAGTTACGCATCTGTAGTGCGAAAAAATTTCTGTGAAAATTGTACTTGTCCTAACTGTACCCAAAATACCACCAGCCGTAGAATCTCTACTACGCAATCATCTGATTCTGATACAGAAAAATCTGTTGGTAACGCGTTTGAATCTGAAAAGCTAGATAAGAATAAACGGAAATCAAAGCCGTTTAAATATCTTAAATTGAAGCTTGCAAAACGTGGACTGTCGAAGAAAGACCTATCTTCATAGTTAAAGAAATCAACAACAAAAAATTCGGTAGCTTTGGGACTTGCTACTAAAGGTATAGCCCATAAGGACTTCACGTCCATTTTTGGAGGCATATTAAATAGTCCCGATTTAAAACTCTACCCTTCTGAGGATGAAGCTGAATTTCACACGAGTTGTGACGTTTCAGCAACTCCAACAACTGCTATTAATTCCCCTGTTCGAATTAGAATTTCTTAATGGGTACCTTCCTTTCTTGGAATTATCGCGGCATTCGGTCCAAATTGCAGGATATAAGGTCCATTATTAACAAATTTCATCCCATCTGTTTTTGTGTTCAAGAAACTTTTTTAACACCAACTATCCCTTTAAAACTGCGTGGTTTTAACTGTGTTAGGAAAGATGCAGAAACAGGCTCTCACGGTAGTAGAGGTGTCTGCATCTTCACGTCTAACTTGTATCCAAGTACGCCACTCCCTTTACATACTTCCATGTAGACTATGGTCGCACAGGTTCATGTAAGAGCATTGGTCACAGTCTGCTACATTTATCTACCACCAAATGATGCAGTTTGTCAACAAGATCTCGACAGCTTTGTGGGCCAACTTACTACGCCTTTCCTACTACTCGGCGATTTTAACGGACGGAGTACTTTGTGGGATTCGGATAGAACAAACTCTCGTGGGCGACAGATAGAGCAATTCCTATCTAATAATTGCCTCTGTCATAAATAATGACGAAAAAACTTACTTCCATGAACTCACAAGAACCTTCCACAGTCTCGATCTGGCCGTTTGTTCTCCTGAAATTCTCCCTTTGCTCAATCTCACAGTTGAAAGTGATCTCTATAACAGCGATCACTTTCCTGTAATAGTTTCACAGGAGGACATTGGTGAGGTCCATGTTCCCCTCGTTTCTTATTCAAACGTGCAAACTGGAATGCTTTCTCACAACTTGCAAATATTACAGAAACAATGGTCAGAACGGCAGACATCTCGGAAGCTGTACAAAATGTTGTTGATACCATAATGAGGGAAGCTAATAAAATCACACCAAAGAGTTCCCCAAGTTTCAGAAAATATTGACGACCATGGTAGAACGAAGTTTGTCGCGACAGCTATAAGACTCAAAAAAAAAAAATGTTGGAACATATTTAGAAGGTACCCAACGACTCAAAATCTTGTTACTTTTAAACGAGCCAAAGCCCTTTCTCGCCGAATTCGCCATCAAAGTCAAAGGGAATCATGGACATCTTTTGTTAGCTCCATAACATACTCCACTTCTAGAAAAACATTGTGGAGCAAAGTTAAGGCTGCCAATGGTATTTATGATTAATCTTCTTTCCCTGTTTTAAATACAGGAGGAGTTAAACGTTCCGCTCCGTTAGACGTTGTTAACATTCATGGTCAAACATTCGGGAATGTTTCTGCAATAGATTCATATAGTTCTGAATTTATGTTAATCCAGAATTGCATGGAACGGTCACCATTGCGTTTTAATACAAAATGAACTTTTCCATATAATTGCAAATTTAGAATATCTGAAATGGAAACAGCGTTATATCGCACCCGTGATACCAGTCCCGGGGCGGATGGAATCACATATAACATGCTTTGTCATTTGAATAGAATTTCCCTCTCCAAAATATTATATTTATTCAATAGAATTTGGAATGAGCAGAGATACCCTAATCAATGGTGCGAAGCTATTGTGATTCCAGTGTTAAAACCTGTCAAAGAATCGTCGAACCCATTGAATTATAAGCCAATTGCTCTGACGAGTTGTCTCAGTAAAAACCTTTGAACGCATGATAAATACCCGCTTTGTGTTTGAATTAGAGAGGCAGGGATGAATCCCCCCGATGCAGAGTGGTTTCCGAAAAGGGCGATCCACTTTTGATGACATGATCTCTCTGGAGACCCAAATTCGCAAAGCTTTTGTCAGGAGGAACCACCTTGTTTCTGTTTTCTTTGACATTGAAAAAGCATATGACCGTACTTGGAGATATGGCCTTCTTTCTACGATTTTTTTATTTCGGTTTAAGGGGAAATTTGCCCATCTGTTTAATGAATTTTTTAGCTTGCCGAACGTTTCGAGTTCGCTTCGGTAATTTTTATTCTAGTTATTTTATTCAAACTGAGGGTGTATAAGATATCCCTTAAGATGCTGAGCCGTTTTCTTGCCTTCAGTACAAGATGATCAATATGTTTGTTTCCCAGTATTTCAGGGTCCGACACGAAACCCAAATATTTTGGATGTTTATCCACATCCAGTGATCATTCACTAAGATATTAGGATGGAAATTATATAACTTTCAATTGGCTGTACAGGAACTAACCCTACATTTAGTTGGTTAAAACACAGTTTGTATCCTTCAGAAATATTCCGAATGTACTCAAGGGCAATATTGTCTCTCTCCAACTTCTTCAAGTCAGAATCAGACTTCCAGAGGGCAATACCATCCGTGGAAGCGCCAATCTCACATTTCCTCTTGATAGTACTCTCAATGCCTTCTGAGTAAAGTGAAAAAAAGGAGCATCCAGTACTGATTCCTGAGGTACTCCTAAAACTCATCGAGAAGGAATTGTTAAACTTCACTCTGATAAGTCTATTTCTCAGGAAATCGTAGATCCAGGGCTTTTCCTCCAATACCAAAAATTTTGTGTAGTTTTATAACTCGCAAATTATTCCAGACTCTGCCAAAGACTTTGGATAAGTCCAGGAAAACTGCGTCGGTGTGATTATTTGGTTTCTTGTTGTGAGCATCTCTTATCCTTTGACAGAAGTAAAGTAACTGATCAGTAGTGCCCTGTCCCTCTCTGAAACCATACTGCTCTTCCGGGAGAAGATCATGGGACTGAAGGTGAAATGTGAGTCTTCTCAAAATCATTTTCTCCATTATTTCGCAAGCTATAATATAGTCAAGGTGATGGTCGATAACTCTCCAGAGTGCCGTCAGTTTTACAAGATTTTTAAAAAGGAATGACAGCCGCTCTCCTCCAGTCCCGAGGAAACCACCCCTTGTTCCAGAAAAAATTTATAATATCCAGGAACCTTTGTCTTCCAGTCAAGCAAAGATGGCCGATCATTCAAGTGAGGATACCGTTAGGTACAGAAGACTTATTTAGACTATTAACCCTGACAGCAACCTCGAGTTCATTCATTCTGAAATCCTTACTGAAAATGAAGGTTATACTTTGGGTATTGCTGCGGCAGCCATGCATAATATTACCAGCCCCAATTTTAACATTTTTGTCTTCGACAGTGAAATTCGACTGATTTTCTGATAATGCAAACCTAAAAGATTGGCTGCTTGCTCAACATTTTCGGCTAATTTTCCTTCATCATTCTGGATTGTATTACTCAGTTCTGCTTGTGGTTGCTCTTTGCCAATATTTTTAACCAGTTTCCACAGTTTTTCATTAGATGTTCTAGAATAGTCTATCTTCGTATTGTATTATGTAAATAAATTTCCTATCATCTGACTTCAGAATAATCTAAAAACCTCTGCTGACCTTAAAGTATATGTATGGGCGTAAAGGCTACAAATTTACCAAAAATAAAAAGCTTGCACTCGGCTAACGGAAATGTACTAAAATAAAACATAAAGGAAATTAAAAATTTCTTATCCGTATTACCCCGACTGGCATAAAAAATTCACTTATTTGTGTTGCTTTTATAATGAATCAGGATTCAATATATAATACATTAATTATTTTTTTAAAAAATCATTTTTTTCTGCTGGTGAACAGTTTTACAAAAGATCCATTTTGAAAAGTAAATAGTATGTTAAGTGGACATGAAGTTAATAATTTCCTTTGCTATTTGGAAAAATCGAACTTTCTGAATTCTTGAGTACATTAAATACTTTAAAAAAACAATGATAGGAAGAAGATATGAGAAAAGCAGATACGAAGTATTAGCAGCAACATTGAAAACGGTTTTGAGTTTTTTTGAACAATAAAATACATACTGTTGCAAAATACGTTTAAAATATTTCAAAAAAATGTATAACATGCAGTAAGTAAAATTTTATGGTAAAAAAAATTGGTATCATTAAACACATATACACATGGGAGTGTAACCGAATATTCCAAAAAATATTAGACTCTTCAGTTAGCTGGGATTTTAGTAGTGAGATACATAGGGGTTTTTAAAACTATTTACAGGTTTAGATTCAAAACTAATATTAAAATATGCAAACGAAGGATGAAGAGACTTCTTAAAACATAAAAGAATTTATTTAGAGTTAAAGGGGAAAGCTTATACGAGGGAGTTGACAGAGAAATAGGAACTGGATTAAAACATGGAGATGGAGATATGAAAGAAACAAAAAGTTAGATTATTCTCTCTAGGAGGACGTAAAAAAAAGCATTATGTGACTGAAGCAACTTACCGCGTAGTTAGCGAGCGCAAATGCGCGAAAAGTCTTTATCGAACGGGGATCAGTAGGCCTCTGTCTGAATATTAATTGTGTCGGTGTTTCAAAAGGTCAAAAGATGACGTTGATCTGGAATGCTGTATTAATTAAAATTATCATCCTCTGGGAAATGATCTAACCTTTTATAATTCTTGCTTTGTATCATGTCCGTCAATGGGACAATAGAATTAAATGATGGCAAAACAAAATAATTTTATGGTATAACCCCCCCCCATATATATATATATATATATATATATATATATATATATATATGATGAAAATAAAAATTTTATGATGCAATAAAAACTATTTTTCTACTGTAAACTACTAAAAAGTTAACTAGTATAAAGGCCAATACTTCACTTAATTTTTAATTTATTAAAATTCTAAATAAAAATTGCAAACAAAAATCGCTCTGAAAAGCACAATTCTGAACCCCCAAACTATATTTTTGGGGAATTTGATTGATACATGTAAAAGTGCTTAATGAGTCAGAACATGCACAAACAGAAGCTTTTTTCTTATGATTAAATATCAAAAGTACGTTAAAATACTAATACATTTTCTCGCCATGCATTCTTGCCAATAGCTTATACGTTTTTAGCATACCTAGACTAATCACTTCCTAATCATTTTTTTCAATGAACTAAGAATGATTTATAGGGTTTTCAACCCCTACTGAAATGTCCAATCTCAATACCCTTCCCATGCTTTTGTTTTCCTGCTAAATAGACAATAAAGCTATAAATTTTATGTTAAGAACATGCAACGCTTTCCGTAAAAAGACTACTATGATTCTTTTATGTTTGTTAAGATATATGGCAAGGCGAAAGAAAAAAATTATCCCTATATGCAGGAAATATGAAAGACACCTTATGAGAGTCACTTTATTGGAAGCAATCGACTAAAGATCGATCCTTCTTAATTCTTAATCTTATACTCAAGAATGTTTTAATATTGTCGATACTAAGAACCATTTTTATTTGCTCTAGGGCTGTTGTAATTAAGAGAAGAGAATAATATAAAGATAGATTACAATGAAACCTAAAATATTATTATATACGATATTTCGAATTAAAGGTACGAATCACCTCAGTATGGATTTTTTTTTGTATAATTTCTTTGACAAATTTGAAAAGAGAACATAAGTATTCTATAGAAAATGTAAGGATCCCTTTAATCTGCCATCAAAAACATTCTTTTTCCCAAATGGATTTACACCTAGCAGATAACCAGTGATCAAGATCAATTACATGGCGTAATTGATACCAGATAAGATTAATAGATTAACCATCGGAAAGAGTAATAGGATTCCATTGAACAAATTAAAACAAAATGCTTGTAAATTTGCCGTCGTAGAATATACTCTTTCTGAAAACTCAGAAAACTGCTTCACTTCGGTCTCCTTCATGGGTTTTTTTTTCTGTCATTTTGCTTGATACATTTTCCAATATCTTTCGAATGATGCGCTTGAAACAGTCATAACAATAGTTTCTGAGATAAATTGATCTGAATTTTTCATTTCTTAAGCCGAATTGTAAGAATTTACTGATTTTTGATAAAATCATCTGTTATAAATCTCTCATTATGGGTTTGAAGGAATGAATACATTCCAGCCTATTTTATTCAAATGTCTAAACGATAGTTCATTACGTTTTCAGGAAATTCAAAGAACAGTTATTGATGAGAAAAGATGTGTCGGAATTCATAGAACAATTAACGATCCGTGCTATGCACTCAACAGAAATGCCATAATACAGTCGCACAATCGGCGGCTGAACGTAAAGGCCAAACAGATGGTCGGTCAATGCATATTAATTTCGGATTTTAAGTGGAGTCGGAGCAGGACGAGGCTCGAGTCTAAGATGAACACGGACTCTAATGTTAGCTGAAACTATTTAATATGTACACCGCGTTTCCCACCTATTATCATGTCAGAATATGATGTCTTTTTTTTTTAATGAGGTTTTTAGAGTCAACAAAAATCCGTAGGCGAAAAATAAAAATTCCGTTATTTGCTCCAGCATCTCCAAATAATAATAATAATAATAATAATAAATAAACAAATGAATAAAAATATAAAAATTAGCTTTTAATAACGTGTTGACATGGCATTTAAAAAAGCTCTGATTAAAAAAAACAAGCTAATGACTATAGCTAATAAAACCTAGAAAAATGTCATTTTTAGCACGCGATTATATGAAATGAAATGAATAGGAAAAGTGATACTTTTTTAAACAATAAATGCGAGACAACGTTTTTTTTTGGATCGTTTGCAATATTAAAGTGACTCATTCAACGAAAAAATTTAAACCAATACAAATATCATTTCTCTTGCACGAACAAGTGGTGCTTGGTCGTTCAAGAAATTATGTTCTGACATGATACATCGAAATATGCATAGCAGATTTCATTTCAATCTTTTTTTAACTGCTTTTTGTTTTCTGTTTCGTTTCACAATGAAAACACATTTTCGCTATAAGGATGATCACTGTTAGACACATACTTTTAAAACGAAATCGAAATAATTAGGAATGTACCAGCCGCTTTCGAGTGACCAGATGGTCTGCCTTCATGCATTTAGTGTTACTTCAATTATGCCAATTATTTTTTAAGTATTTGTAATAAATTTGATATTTGTTAACTTAATGCATGAATTGCAAGAAAAGAACAAGTTCCATATAGTTGTAAATTAATGAGATTTTTTTTAGCTTTTTATGAGAATTACTGTTTAAACAAACTATAATGCATAAATAACTAATATAACCTTCGAAAAGAATGATCTTGAATAAGAATTATTTAAGGATTGAGCTAAGAAGAGAATATATTAATGGTAAAAAAAAATTAATTTTTAAATTTGCTTTCAATTCAATGCTGTAAAAGGTCGTAAAAAATGGTAAAACAAAAACAAATCAACTGTATTTTATTCGAAAAAAAACATCATTTATTATCTAATTTTTAATTTTGTGTTAACCAAAATAAAGGAAATGAAATAATAAATAAATAAATAACAGAAATTAAAATAATAAAGTAAATTTGAATCTTCATCCAAAATGTTATAGGAAGACAAGGTTGCAGATTTTAATTGCTTAGTTTTATATTATCTTTAAAAAAAATTAAAATCACAATAATATGCACATGAAATTGTATTTAATATCACTGCAATGCGCTCATACAGAAGTATAGTTTACTAAATCAATGAAAAATATTTTTCATAAATATGCTTAAAAGTATTTAAAAAATTGAAAAATATCAAGTGGAATTAAAAATGAGATCAGTGAAAAACTATTTTTTTAATTTTAAAAAAGAGCAGATTCATTTTTGGTCAATGATTGGATTCGAAGTTAATAAAGAAAATGCGGCAAGTTTGTTAATTTTTTAAATTAAAATTTTAATTTAATTTTTGATATGCCATTTCTTAATATTGCTATCCAAAAAATAGCTAAATGTCAGCCAAATTTGGAAGCTCTGGGCAGGGTCTGATCAAAGCAGGAACGCGCGAGACAGTTGCTCCCCAAATCGAATTGAAATTTTATTTCACGTTTCTTTCCTTAACGAATGCTCTTCACTACTGAAGTAAAGAAGCAGAGGGGGGCACAAACATGTTTTTGCCACGCGCCAAAACTAGGGTCTAAGTCGGGCCCTGGCTCTAAGTTCAACAATCTGCCTCGAAAAATGCAATTTATCAATAGAAATAAAAATTTTATTATATTAAAAGCATGAACAATTTTATATCATATTTTTTAAGAAAGGAAATTCGTTCAGTTTTGATTGGAAGAAGGAAAATGATTTGTCTTTTCATTTTAACGATATTTAAAAAGAAGGAAAGTCGTAAGATTATATATATATATATATATATATTCATCAATTATCTGAAGTGACAAAAGTCATAGGATGACTGTTAATATCATGTTGGTCCTCCTTTTGCCCGGTGAAGTGCAACAACTAGACGTGTTATGGAGTCCACAAATCGTTGGAAGTCCTCTGCAGGAATATTGAGCCATGCTGCCTGTATAGACGTCCATAATTGTGAAAGTGTGGATGGTGCAGGAGTTTGTTCACGAACTGACCTTTTGATGATGTCCCATAAATGCTCGATGGGATTCATATCGGGCGATCTACGTGGCCAGATCATGCGCTGGTTTTGTCCGGAATGTTCTTCAGACCAATTGCGAACAGTTTTGGCTCGGTGACATGGTGCATTGTCATCCATAAAAATCACATCGTTGTGTGGGTACGTGAAGTCCATGAATGGCTGCAAGTGATCTGCAAGCAGCTGAACATAACCATTTTCAGTCAATGATCGGTTCAGTTGCACCAGAAGACCGAGTCCATGCCATGTAAAAACAACCCACACCATTATGCAGCCACCACCAGCTTGAACAGTGCCTTGCTGACAGTTTGGGTCCATGGCTTCGTGGGGTCTGCGCCACACTCGAACTCTACCATCAGCTCGTAACAACTGAAATCGTGACTCATCTGACCACGCCACGGTTTTCCAATGGTCTAGGGACCAGTCGATATGCTCACGACCCCAGGAGAGTCGCTGTAGGCGATGTCGTGCTGTCAGTAAAGGCACTCGGGTCGGTCTTCTGCTGTCATAGCCCAAAGAAGACAAATTTCGCCGCACAGTCCTATCGGACACGTCCCTCGTACGTCCCACATTGATTCCTGCAGTTATTTGACAAAGTGTTGCGTGTCTATTAACACTGGCCATTCTACACAGACGTCGGCGGTCTCGGTCGTTAAGTGCAGGTGGTCGCCCACTGCGCTGTCCATGATGGGATGGGATGCCTGAAATTTCATACTCTCGGCACACTCTTGATACTGTGGATCTCGGAATGTTGAATTCACTAACGATATTCACTAACTGCACACACACACGCTTTCTATTTTATTAGAGGAGAATTTGTACATAGTCAAAAATGTATGCGTACATTAACGAAGAGTACTTGCAGAGCAGTATTATTTCGAATTGCAATAACATAAAAACCCTTATTTATTCAAATTTTCCATCAAAATACTTTTATGATTTTCAACCGTTGGTGGCGTTTACTTTCAAATAAAAAAATAATTATACAATAATAAAATAAATAAAGAGTGAGAAATAAATATATTTAATTTTTTTAACAATTTATTTAATAAATAATAATTTTTAGCAAATGGCTTCAAGAATTTAAATAAATAAATACATTTTAATAATAATAAAAAATTTATTTACATCAAATTCAATTTCAAATTTAAAAAATATCGAATAAATTCCTGAAAATATGAAAGAAACCAGTAAAAACAGAAACGAGAACAGTTTCAAGAAAGAGTAAAAGAAACAAAACAGTTTGATGATTCAGTTTTAGAGGAATAAAATAAAAAATAAAATCGCCTAATAAGAAATGAAAAAAAAATTGAATAATTCGCCACAAATATGCTTATTTGCTAAATCTGATAACCTGGATTACAGCGATTCCTTGAATCGAAATAGTTCTTGTTAGCACCAAGAGTGGCTGCAGACTTCTAGCGCCATCTACAGGCACTAACTGGAACCTGGCTTGATCCTCCAATGCATCCTCCGGCTAACGCTATCAGACATCAGATGTTACAGGCAGGCCACAATTCGTAAACAAATAAACAAGAAAGAAACAAAGTAAAAAATCCTTTAGTTGAAGTCATCTGAAAACCAAATTATATTTCAGTCTTCTTGAAAAAAAATTAATGAATAAAACATAAAACAAAGAAGTGAATAAAAAATTTTAAATCAAATTGTATAATAATTTTAATTTTCAAAATGTTCATTTGTTTCTCATTAAAACAATTAGATAAAAAAACATTCATTTTTTACACATTCAGTTAATTAGGGAATATTTCCTTGTTTTATTCTATAAATTTTACTTTTTCAATTAATTAACAATGAAAACTTTAAGTTTGGACCTAAAATTCCGAAAGAAACAAAAAAAAGTTAATTTTCAAGAATTTTGTACGTAAATGTTGGCGTCATGCCAACAGCCCATATCGGGCAAGAAATTGTTGTAATAAGTTCATCTGTGAATTTAGTATACATATTTATGGATAATAAATTAAATCAGAAATTAGGAAAAAATGCCATTTTTGTCAGCAATCTAAGAATTTTTAAAAAAATTTCACGCACTCTTTAATTGACGAACGGTATCATTTTACAAATTTTTCTCGTCTGTCTTGAATTTCTCACTCATACGATTATTCGAATAATGAAAAAATACGCATTGCATTTTTACGTTATTCCGAAAATGTTATATCGTAGAATTTATTTTGTATTGTGTCTCTGAAAATGGTAGGTTTTTAAATTTTTTTGTTTTGAAAGTGTGTGCTTGCTTAATTTTAAGTTTGACAAACCAATTTGATCTTCAATTAAAATAAAGCTCGCCTGATTTAAGCTCTTTCTCTTTTTTTAAATTTAACTTTGCAAAAGTATTTTCGATTGATCGATATAATCTGATTTGTTAGGATTTTTATAAAATCAGTTAATTTGAAAGTAACTTATTATTTCCTTGAATTAAGTGTGCATTTCAAGTTTGAATTATGTGAAAAATTGATCTTGACCAATAATTCATAAATTAATTGATTCCACTTTTTCTACTCTCAATAAGAAAAATTTAATCACTAAAGGAAGAAATGATACAAATGAAAAGATTTTTATATGGTAAATAATTGAAGAATGGAATAGATTAACAGTTGCAAGCTATGTGTATTTTGAGATTTTGAAAATAAGATTTATCTATTTTAATTTATACTTATAGAATTTGTTTTATTATTAACAAATTGTAAAGAGGGCAATGCATTTAGATCTCATCATAAAAAAATGTTGCTTTTATTTCTTTTGAAGGAAAAAAAAAACTAGAAACCTTCATGAATTTTAATGTATGGGGAATGAAAATATTTCAAACAATACTGATGTATGTATTTCATATTTATATATGAGTTTTTATTTGTATGAATCTATTACATTGACGATAAATTTCTTTTTATGAATATATATAACTTGGTTGTTGGTATAGAAATTTTATTTTGCTGAAGAGTGATATTTTAGTGCATTTAAGGTAATATTTGGTATTCTAATATATTGAATATTAACATTTATGAAAATAGAAGTTACTGATTTTGGCTTGACTTCTTTCTAATAATTGTTAATTTTGTACAATTTACATAAAACACCAAATTTTACATTTTAGTTTTTCATATCAGTTAGATGTTCATGTTATAACTTTAGATATTATAACTGAAAAGAAGACTTCTAAATTTCAGACAAAATAATTATTGTTTTTTTTAATTAGAATAGTTATGAGATTATCCTTCAGTATGTGAAAGAGATAATGATAAAAAGGACTCTCGAAAGTAATATTTGTTGAAGAAAAAAGTGCACAAATCTATGAGAATTCAGGAGTTTGTAATTTGATATTAATATTATCTCAGATGAAAGCCAACCAATACGTAGTGATAAGTCATGAGAAATTTCTGAAAATATGGATACTTCTTGAACTTTGCCAATATTCTGGTTTTTTTGCAGTTGGGTTTCTGCTTTTAATAAGAATCAATTTTTCTTATAACTTAATAAAGCCTATAATAATTAGAAGAAGGGGTATAAATAATTTCTGTATTATGATATCAGAAGAATTGAGCTATTTTGTCCTATAAATTGTTTTGATTAAATTAACTAAAAATATATTTGCTTGTTTTGATTTCTTCTATCTTTTTATATCAAATAAAAAATACCATTTATTATGGAGCTGAAGACATTTAAGATAGCATTTGAAAGAGTGATTACAAAGCAAATTTTCATCTCGTATACTAACCGTAGTGGTGCATATTAGGTAGTTTTGGAACCAAATATACATATGTCATTTTAGCAGTCTTCAATTTTGTTTAAGTCCTCTTCTTGTTTTATTTTATATACTCTTTTAACTGGTTAACCAAATAATTACTTGCTTTATTGTAATTAATGATTGTTTTAATTGTATCTGAAAAATATTTAATTTTACTTTAGACTGTATGTATTGCATTATTTAGTATCTGTACTATTGTTAAATTGAGTAGTTTTCTTTAAGTGAACCATTAATATCTATCAGTATTACCATTGTGTAATATTAATATATACTTCAAACATTCTTTAGTTTTTATCATATTTATACCTATATAAACTTTTGCATTTTTTTATTTTGAATTATATTCTCTTTTCAGTTATGAGAATGACATTTCAAGCCCATGATGGGCTTAGTGCCCGAAGCGAAGAATTGCACAGACATATTTTGCGAAGTCATCTTGCATACCTTAATCAAGAAGAAACTCCTGCTAAATTGCAGCATCGGCACAATTTGGAGAATCTGATATCTGAATTTCTCAGCATAGTTCCTCATGGTTCAAAATTTACATTTTTTGAAGTTGCTAAAGTTCTAATTGACAGCATAGAAAACAACAGAAATTTTAGTGCTTATAAGGCAGGATCTGCTTTTGAAGCACTGGAAAAATATGCAACAAATTTAGTCAGTCATCCTTGGAGAAAAGAATATAAAACTATAAAAGTGAGCATGTATTTTTTTTTTACTATCCCATTATTGCTTTGTATATGATTATTATATTTTTTTAGTACTAACATATTTGTATAGAACAAACATGTAAAACTGGCAATGTAGGATTTATAATTGTCTTTTATCACCAGTCTTTATAATAAGAAACAAAGACAAATTTTAAAGGAAGTTTCTTACCTGAAGGTTAATTATAAAAATTTCTAAGTAAATGCACTGACAATGGATTCTGAGACACAAAGCGACGAGCGCATTTTCGGTATTCCCTTTGACTTTGAATTTTCCCCGTCAAATACTTTAAAGTTTAATCTTTTTCATGTGTATATGAGTGTTGTGTTATTTCTGATCGCATTTTATTTTAACTCAAAATTTCTTATTGATCTGTGACCAGTTCAAGTGGTGAAAAGGTTTTCAGGAGTGATTTAAAGACATTTTGTATACTATCATTAAATATTGTGACCAAAAAGCAGAAAACAAGGAATTATTTATTCCTATCACAAATTGCCTATGTAATTTTTTCCTCTTGTGTGTCTTGATTATCAGTAATGTTTACGTATCATAAAATTGTGAGCCTTCATTGTTAAATGTAAATATTTCTTCCTCTCACCCACTATTTTGGTGAATTAAACCCATTTTAGCACATGCGCTAAAGTTCAGTGGGGTTTGTAATTCATTGTTGAACAGTAGTTTGGATGTGATCAGAAATACGTAAGCACAAGCTTTTAAATCACAAAACTGAATTTTAAAGAAAACTTGCATATCTGATATTTGATACACATTTTTTAAAAATTCCTGAGGCTCCTGAAAACCACTGACATTTTTTGACTTTCTGGTGAATAGTTATTTTTTAAAATTGGAGACATTTGCCATATTTTCAATTTGCATATTTTTTTACATTTATTAACTTATTTCCAAACTTGATATATTTAGTATAGACAACTATAAATGAAGGACTTTGTATCTAACCTAAATTATCAAGAACTTATTATAAATTATTAAATACCTTGTTTTGTTATTTAAGGTCTGCTGTATGATATTAATAAAAGACATTGATTTCTTATCCATTTTCTAATTAAAAGAAAAATATCAAATAGTATGTATATTATTTTGATCTCATTTTAGTTTTGGACCAAGTTAGTATTAAATCTGAAAACTATTGAGGGAAAAAAGACATCTTTTTTCTCCCTCCTCTAAAATTATAATTTTCAATAAAATAAAAAAAATTAAAATTTATCTGAAATATAACTTGATAAAATAATTTTAGATTTTGATGAAATATAATCAAAAGTGAATTTAATAAGGCCAATTTGTGGAATATGAACCTATGTTAAATTGTTTTCATTCAATAGATTACTTGCTTTGTTTATTTTATTTCTTTATATTACTTCATGTTGTTTTTCTTTAAATATTTAGTTTCTTATTACCTTTTTAAGTACTTGTGAAAGTCTGTGTATGTGTTGTAAGTCATTTTTGTTTCACCTAGTTTTGTACATAGCAGAATAAAACACACATTTATCACTATTATAAATAAAAAAAAAGGGTGAGGAGTGGCTTGTCTTGAGAACTGACGATCGGGCAGTTATTAGATTTCAACGCTGAATAAATATTATAGAAGATAGTATTTTTCTAAATATGTTGTATTTTTAACTTTAACTCCTTTTTGGTTTTTAACCTGAATATTTTATTCTCAATTGTGATTATTTACTAGCTTTTTAGTATAAAAACTTTTGCTTGTTAACTTCTTAAGTTGACTTATAGCTTATAAAATATAAATATGAAATCCATAATTTGCATTTAAATCATTCACAGTTCTGTATGTTACTAGCAGCTATATTTTCCTGCATATATAATGATGTAGAATACCATTTTTATAGCTTAAGAGATAAGATCATTCATTTATCATAAATAATTTTTTAAATTTCAAATATATATTGAACATTTCTGCTTTTCAAGCAAGTAATCTAAAGACTGCTTAGTTTTTCTGCCATTTATTTTGAGCTGTTTGTGATAAATATCAAATTACTTTCTTTTAATTCTGATTTAGTGTAAATTTTATTACTAAGCAATTTTACTAATGCATTCTATTAAATTTTAAAGGTATACAAATATATTTTTTATTGCAAGGTTTACCAAAATCTGTTACTTTTGTCTGTAAAATTAAATATATATTCATTGTTTAAACCTTATATAATGTTATAAACTCTCCTTGATGGATTAAAAAAAAAATTACACTTGTTCCTTGTTCCTAGAAAAATTAACTTTGCTTGTAAAAGTCCTAAGATTCCCTTAAAGGTAAGTTATAGATGGATTTAAAAAAAATGACATGCAATTTTATGTATTTTTTTATGCATAGATAAAAGGATAAATAAATGTAGTTACAGCTAATTATATTACTATTTCTTTTCTTTTTTTAATGAAATTATGTAGCTTTTAGATGGATAGTGATGGATTATAAATGTTTGAAAGCTGCATAAAAACAGATTAAACATATTTAAAAAAACACAAGATTACAGAAAATATTATATATATATATATATATATATATATATATATATATATAATGAAAACATTTAAATGATTTGATGAAAACAGATAGCAGAACCGTGGCCAAAATCACGGAGAAGACAGGTTGAATTTTTAAGTTCTTTTTATTCCATTACGGGAGCAGGCATTTTTTACAAGCGAAAGCGACACAGAACCACACAACACGGAATTGGCAAAAAAGCTAAATGTATAAAAAGGGGCAAGGAATTATTATCCCTGGTCCTAAATACCAAGACTTTGATAGGGAAAATATTTTTTTTATAGAGCTTCTAAAATTAGATTTCAATGAGGATTACCATGACTCACGCTTAAGAGACAAGGAAAACACAGGGATCTTTTTAAAGGTATTTTGTTTAGGTCAACAATTTTCATCTCTCCCATGGAGTGTGAAAAAGTAATCAGCATTTAGCTGTTTCAGCAATTTTACACAGCTTCTGCTGAATTAATTAGAACAAGTGGAATGGAGCAGGAAATAAAAGAATATTTTAGAATGATATTACTATAGGCTAAATTTAGATAAAATTAGGAAATTAATTAGGATTAAAATTATGAGTTTAAAATATCATTACACACACAAAAAAAAAAAGGATCTGTGTATAAAAATTGCAAATATCATGTATAAAAAAAGTAAAAGTGAAAGTAGCACATGTGTGCTATGAAATTAAGAATAGCCAAGCTTTATTCACACAAACATTATGCTGAAAGTCCAGAAAGAAATTAAATACTAAGCAGAGTACCAAGTGAAAGGAAGCTCAACTGAGGGTATTTGACTGTGGTTTAATTTATTTAAGATAGTGTGTAGATTCACACTGTCTCAGTTAATGATGGGACAAAATACTCATTAAAACATTAATAAATCAACTTTAAAAAATATTGATATTTAAAAAATCTAATTTTTTTAAACATTCATTTCCCCCTGTAAAAACAACTTTTTGCAAAATCCTGCTAGTCATTGTTTTTGATTCAGCACTAAGAAGTTACAACTAATTAGAGGTATTCTCTACTAAGTCATGCAGTCAAAGTTCAGTATTGTAATTAATTTGAAAAGAATGCAAGTATTTAAAAAACATTAAAAGCTTTTGCTGTAATCAGTATACATTTTAGGTTATTCCATTCGGTGATTATTTTTATTGCTGATTTTGGCATATTACATTGCTGCTCCTCCAATTTTTTTAAAAAATCTAAATATATATAATACTATAGGCAATGAAATAAAGCAATAACTAACACAAAATAAAAACTACTCTTGATTTAACCTGAATTCTACAATTTATAATCAAATATTTTAAACACAAGTTATTTTTGTTTGTTTGATTATTGCAGCTAAAACAGACTAAACCAGAAGGTGAAGCAAATGAAAATGATTCTGTACTTATGTATTCATAGCATATTTTTGCTACCTTCCTTAATTGTGTTATAGGATTTATTGTGCAGCAAATAACTCACAGCATATATTCAAAATGATTATTTTTAGATAATTGTGATATTTTAAAAAGCTCTCATTTTACTCTTTTTTCAGCTCTACAGTGGATTTTATAAGCATTCAGTGGAAAGTCAACTTTTTGGTGGAAGCTCTATGCTTTGTCTTTTAGGTTATCAATTTTCGAATGATGGAGTTTTGTACCTGGATGAGCCTGTGGATCCAGATAAAGTTGCCAGAGTTGCTTTAGATTGTCTTATTGCTTATGTTGAATGTCAGGTGAGGAAATTTTACTATTTATTCATTTTCTTTCCTTTTCTAGAAAACATCTTCCTGAGCATGCAAGACTTGCAAAAAAGGCTTCTACTTTTGTCAGCTGCATAGAAGCACAGTAATTTTATTTTGAATAGTACAAACATGAAAACTTATTCAATTGTCAAGTCTTTATTCATATTACAATTATTTCTCAAAATTTTTGTGTAATAGTGTTTTATTTGCTGTTGCTAAAAATTTTGTCTTTAAGTTATATCAATAAAGATGCCTAGACAAATGAAAAGATAATAATTAATATTTTAGAAAGGCATACATATATGTAGTATAATAATTTTTCGTTTTTTGTGTTTTATGCATTATTTCCCATGGAAGCAAGTATATGACAATTAGGTCAATTATAATTTCATTTTAATGTATGCTCTTGTTTCTAATTATAAGTAAGATTCTTATAAATCAAAGCTTATTACAGGAGAAACATTTTCTAGCATTTTTAATAGTTTTCTAAATTGAGTTCAGTCTTAATGCTTATTGCATGAAAGTCATTGCTTAACCATGTTACACCTTTTCTTTTAATATTTATATATACCATATCTCCAGCTTCATTCATTTCTGATCTAAATTTTAAATTGGATTTTATCTACACTATTACCTCTTTATTTATTACTCTCAAATGATCATTCTTTAATGAAAAATTCTGAACTTCAATTCTTGAAAGTAGTATTAAATATTACTCTTTTTATAAATAGATGCAATGGCTAGTTTCAAATTTGCATTGAAAGAAATTCCAGCCAAAATTATTTAAAATGCCAAAATGAAAGAAAGGGAATTTATATTTGTTTTTTAACCTCTAGCTTACGGGCGGTACAACTGTTGTACCAGTAACGGGTTCGGATTTCGTCCCCCCACTTGAATTTCCCGGTGAACCGTAATTGCCCCATAAAATTGCTTTTCCTTTTGTGCTATACCCCAGGAGGGTCAGAAGATTTCGTCCAGCTGTAGTTATAATCACTGTTGGCGCTAGTCAGTTTTGTGAACCTTGCTTTGGCGGCATTTTTTAAAGTAACACTTCTGAGAAGTATGGAATGAGTTTGCATAACTTCATTTGTAAGCAATACTCGATTGAAATTATTATATTTTTCCTCCATCGCTTAATTTCTTAACATTGTAAATTGTTAATTTTTTGACAATAACATTTTGTAAATTTATATTAATGTGCGTTTATAATTTTATTTGAATCAATAATTACTTGAAATTTCCTTTCTGATTGAATCAGTGCCCTAGATAAATTGTTACATTTTTGTTCCCAATTCGTCATAGTCCAAAAAACGAAATTGAACCAACTATTGGTTTTTTCGCCCTATCATTATTATATTTTGCATTGAAAAGTGAAAAAACACTGTTTTATCTTCATGCCTGCCCCCCCTTCTATGACTGGAATCTCGGGCATGTATACTTCGCAGTCATTAATGTACTATTCAAACACAATATTGATTACTTAAGATATTTTAACTTTTTAAGTTTAATACTTGAACAATAACTTCAGGCTAAAAATACATTTGGGTTGTGATTTTTAAGCAAGCTGTAAGTTTCATCATTATCTTTCATGATTTATAAAAACGGTTGCTATAATTATTTAAAAATAATCATTCATTAAAAGCTATAATTCTAATTTTAAAATATTGAAAGAGGTTCTTAAAATCTATGACAAATAATAATTGTTAATCTTTTATGCATTCAAACATCAGAAGAGAAATATTAATCTTTATGCATTCATTTCAATTCACTGAAAAATTACTAGACATTTAAATTTTTCCAGAAATATTTTTACTCAAATCAAGTAGTAGGAATTCTAGATTTAATTTTAAGCATTTCGGAAATATAATCTAAATAATCTACTTGTAAAAATATTTGTAGCTAATCACGAAAGCTGATCATTTAGATTGCTAGCTTTATATATTAAAGATTTGTTGAAAGTTTTCTTTTTGATAACTACTTTTTAACATAATACTATAGCAATGAAATCTTATGCATCAAATTCTAAACATACCATATCTAATCTTAGTTTGGTTAAATTAACCATCTTAAATCTGGGGATTAGTTACGTATTAGTAAATTTTTAAGCAGAAAAAAATCATCATAAATCAATTATTTATTGCCTACAAAACTGAGCATACTTTTCAAAAATACTATACTGCTATGAGTTAGTGAAATTCTCGGGAAAAAATCACAATAAATTATAAGAATCGACAGTAAAATAGGGAAAGGTCACTAGTGATTTATATTGAAAACCATCCAAAATATGTTAGGAATAAAAATTGTATTTGATTTTTATGAACTCAATATATTAATATTTAAAAAAATTGAATTTACAAAATAGCAGATAATCATATATACTTTATATATGCTATTTTGCAGATACATTTAATTTACCAAATGGTTAAGAATTGTTTTCTCTGTTTTGTGCAAAGAAATGAAAATATTTTCAAAAAAATTATGAATTTTATACATTATATATAAATGGTTGCATTTAATAAAGATAAATGAGTTAGAAGAATAACAAAATGAAATTCACAGTGATGAGTTTATAAGTTTTATAAGAATTAAATTTATACATTCTATATGGCTTGAGAAATTCATTTAATCACAAATATGATTGATAAATTGACAACAATCGGTTTAATGTGCTAAATCACTATACTGCAGTTATTCTATTTAAAATTTATTTAATATCATAAAATTTAAGTCATTATTTTTTATATGAAATTAGAAAACTAATGTTTCAGAAGAAAAAAAAACTGCGATAAAAAGCTTTTTCTAAGGGACCAGAAACAGTAAAACCGCCAAAAAGCAACCCGGTTAAGATGGAGAGGACAGATGACCAATTAACACTGCGGGATGCCGAAATCAAGCAACAAGCGCCTTTAAAAAAGGGGGGAAGCATTTGTTATCTTTCTTCACAGAATCCCCGTATTCAAAGGAACTTTTTCGAGTTTGGGTTCCCGCAACGTAAAGGTTAAACTCATTGTGTGTCTAACCAATATATCATTAAACAGTGAGTTTAAATCAACTAAAGGCTTAAATCTCATCAAAATTATGGGATTTAATTTATAAGTCTTAATATCAAATTTATTTATTGGATGAAGTAAACAAAAAATCATTATTTTTAAATCTAAGATGCATTTTGTTATACATTTTATAAATATGTTTATATTTCTAGCTTTCAGAATTTTTGTTGAAAATAGAAAGTGAAATTATGTCAAGTTATGAATATGAAATACTTTGTATTTCATGCTTAAATTTAAATACATAGAATACCTAATCAACAAAATCATTCCACAACATGGATCTAACTGATCTCATGATGTCAGAGTAGGATGAAATCCAGATGATAATTGATAATAAGAGCAAATATTGGCCTTAAATATTTGGATTGTTGTTCAAGCTTGGTAAATGATAGTAAATACTAAAAAAAAAAATTTTTTTTATTGCCTTTTAAGATTTTTTAATCAACAATGAACATGTTTTCATTTAATCCCATATTGTATTTACTAATAAAATGCACTCTCTCCTCCCAATGAATGGTAATTTAAACTATTCTTTATATTATTGAATTTCATTTGATTTTGTTATGTAACTTTATTTATTATGATGCATTTCTTATTAGCATTTTCTTATTGCAAGTAATTATTTACAGTAGATAAATGCACATTTTAATTCATTGCATATCTAAACATTTATCTTTTATTGTTAGATTATGGTTCAAATATGTGAAAGAGTGAAGTCTTTCAAATGTTCTTGGTTTGAAATCAGCCAGATTCGGCAGGACTATACATGTGGCATTGATGAGGCTGTACGAATTCTACACCAACTGAAAAGAAATGCTGCAGAGCAAGAAAAACAAGATAGATGGTTTAGAGAACAAGAAAACTCCTACTTAGATGACAAAGTATTTCTAAAATCTGAAACAGATACTAGTTACCAAAAGACAGGCATTCTTGTTGATGTATCTAATACATGGCCTAGTACTAATACTTATCCAGGATACAGCAGCAGTTCTTTGGCTCTGCATTCTGGAGGAACATACCAATCTAAGTCACACAAAACTCCACAACTCACTCACTCAAAATTACCATCGTGGAGTGAAGGAGTTTCATCTCAGATTGAAGACTATCCAAGCCGTAGCTTTATTTCAAAATCTGATGGAATGGATACCTATCTGAATCATTGCTTGGATGACCATACTCATCAATCTAATTATAATTTTTTAAGTAAATGTAACAATGCAGATACAACAAGATTCATTAATTCTGATTCTACCCCTGATAGTTGGAAGGATTCATGGGACTTATTACAGCCATCTTATCATACTGTTCGAGATTCTTCATATGTGAATGACAGTCATAGAACTGGTTACAATAGTGGAGTGCCAAATGTAAAAGAAACTTATTCAACTCAGTTTGGGCATATGTATCCACCCCATCCTATGATGCCCTTAGGATTACCTGCTTACCCATTACCTCATAATTATGCTATTGGTCCTAGGCTATGCCAATGTCAAATGTGTTGTGGGCCTCAGGTGCCTATGATGCCCCATAAGTACCAACTTCCTAAAGAATGTAGTGGAAGCGATTTCGAATCCACTCGAAGATCGTCTGCTAGAGTAGAATCTAATCATATAGATGACCCTGATGAATTGTGCTCTTCATTTTTAAAAATGACTATAGACACACCGCCTAATCCTCCCATGAAAACAAGGCACTTCCCCATCACTTCAGCATATTCCTTTCAAACTAACACAAATCCTTGTAGTAGTGATGTTGTGCTTAGATCTACTCCAGGAAGTAAGTCACAGCAGAATAAGAGGGGAAGTTATTATGACAATGTACCCTCTTATGACGGTGAAGTTAACAGTTCCTTTAATAACGTGGTTGGGCAGAGCTTAATTCCCATGTGTGATCTTCAGATGAATGGGTCAGTGTTCTCCTCCACCCTTCCTTCAAAGTCTAGATCCCAAAAGGGGATGATAGGGACAGATTCCACCGATGGCATGCTGTCTTCGAAACCTGTTTTGAAGAAAAGCTACTCCACCAACAGCTCTGTAACAGAACCACCTGCACAACCCTCTATCCCAAATGACCCAAAAAATGGCAAACCTCTCTCAGGACAGAAAGATTGCAAAGGTAGTAAAAAATGGTCGTGCAGTTCATGCACATTTTACAATGCTCCTGACAAAAGCATTTGCGATATGTGTGGTCGCAGCAAACATCCAGGACCTGAAGTGACCCCATTAGTGAGTGGAGGGAGGGAGTGTCCCCAGTGTACTCTAGTGAATAAAAAAGACTGTGAGAACTGTACAGCATGCGGCGCCAGTTTGAAAGATTCCCCGACATATATATGAGCTTATTCTAAATTCAAAAGTGTTTTCGCAGCTGTGATATCTTGTGGCACAGTTTTTAGTGTATGTATTTGTAGATTCCTTACTTTTCCTATGGAGAGTTATGCATAAAAGTGAGAATGTTTTTACAATCATTTAATTTCTGAAGGCGTATTTTAAATTGATGCCTACCAAATAGGAACATTGTTCAGATTTTTTTCTCTGAAACAAAAGGAATGTTTTCTCAGAATTTGGAATGGGGGCAAAAAATTTCTTGCACAAAACTTCTAGACTTTAAAGAATTATTAGTCTTTAGATGTAGTTTAATTTTATACAGAACAGGGAAAGTAATATATGATAAAATAGTTATTTGTTTAAAATTTATCTAGTTTTGGATCTTCATTTAGATTAATAAATGTACGAAATGCTAGTCATAAATATAGAATTGTTCAATATACTTTTCTGTAAGGAGCTTTTTTGATTGAAAACAGTATTGTAAAAATTTTAAGTTTTTATGAGCACATGAACAATGACTTTACTTATGCTGTCCTTCTTTTTACTAATTTGTACTGAATATGAAGATTCTGAATGAGATATTATTAAGTGACATTAAAAAAAATATATTATTGTTTCTTAATACTTACAAGATCAAAATTGGTTAACTTGTTAATAAAAAATCTCAGACTCTGATATTCTTATGAGAAAAATGCTCTCCGTTTGGTAGGCATCCTGTTTAAAATGATGTTTCTTTACTAAATTAAAAGTTTTTAACACTTGCTGAAGTAAAATTACAATTTTAATAGGATAGTTATGAATGGCATGTTTGTTTATTTAAAGCTTACATAAGCATAAATCTAGCCATATGTAGGTTGTTGTTTTTTTAAAGAAAACCAAAGATTACAATTGATACATACACATTAACTCATTTTAAGCTGATTATTAGTAAAACTTATTTTATATAAATTTCTATTGAAATTTACCAAAAAAATCACATTTATTCTAATTATATTTGGAGATTAATTTAGATGCGTGCTTATTTGCTTTTAGGTAATTATATATTTATCTAGTTAAATTTAAAATTCATACATTTTTTTGTTTGTTCCTGCAGTTATTAGAAGATATAAAGATTATAATGGACAACCTGTGAATTACCCTCTCCCCTTTTTCTGAAGAAGAAATATGCAATTAAAATTTTACCTTGGTAATAAAGAATTATCTATTTTTGAATAAGTTGTAAAAGGAAGGATTCTCGAAAGTATTTTTTTAATAAATTAAATAATTTCTAATTGAAACCAAATTTTACTTAATAGTTTAAATTCTTTTTATGGAAAAAAAATCATTTTCAGAAATGTGAATGTTATTATATATAAAGTTTAATCCTAGAACGTGTTTACATTTTAATATATTTGTTGTTTTGTCATATATCTGACTAGTTTTTGACACTTGGGATAGTGTTTGGTTAGACGTTTTGATTTTTTTTAACTCTTCTGTACAAATATGTAATGTTTGTATTTTACTTGCTAACTGCTATGTGAGCTGTATTTACCTTATACTTTTTTTTTTTTTTACAGAAATATTTCTTTAACATCAGCGTAATTCAGATACATTTTTCAAAACAATATACTGTGGCTACTAATATGGAAAAAATAAATAAAAACAAAATAAACTTCTTTTTTTTATGAGTGACAGTCAAATGCAAATATTCTGTGAAATTTTTGTTCATTGTAAGCTGAGAAAAACAATTATCAAAATTGTATAAATTGCCATTTATTTATTTTTTTAAATTAACCTTAGTAGACAAAATGAGCAAACATTAGATATTAAAAAACTATTTTCATATATAAAATGGACTTTTTTTCACTTGTAAGAATTATCAAATTATCCTTTTAGTTAGAAATAATTTATATTTCAAAATGGTACAAAAAAGGAAAGGCACAAGATTGGTATGGCTACAGAGCTTACTGATGCCTCAAATTATCTTTTTTTTTAATGCAGTCATGGTCCCCCCTCTCCTTCATTAAAAGTAAGAAATATAATTTTGATTTGTAACTTGATTGAAAGAGGGATGAGTCAAGAGAAATGCTCAGTGAAAATTGGTAACGTTTGAAAAAGAATTTATAAATTTGTTATTGTCAACTGTCGTTTGGAATTTGTTGATTACAGATTTTTTTACTACTATATTTTTGGTTTGTATTACGATCTTATTCAACAAAGTCATTAAAATTTAATGTATTTTATTTGTGTTTTCTAGAAATGATTGTAGTGTAAAATATTTAAATTTAATTGCATATTTTTAATTTTTATTAAATTACACTTTGCAGTTTTCTTCGGCTTATTTTAATTTTCTTTCAAAGGTTACTTAAACAATTCTGTGTTGAGCTAATCTTATTTTTTAGAATAATGACCATAAACTCAAATTTTTTCACTTCCCGTTATACTGGGGTTATGAAAATTTTTAATGCATCTTCTAGGTAATTCCTAATTATATACAAAGAGTAATGGAATAAAATTATCTCAATTTAAAATATTTCATTGAAATTTGTTAAATGGCTTACACGATTTTTTTTTCTATGAATCGTAGAATCACTTTATTAATTTTCTTTCATTTTTGTCATGAAATTGTTTTTACTGGCAACAAATTATATATTTTTAAAAAAGGTCTAAATTAATGTATAAGCAAAAACTGCTGATAAAGTATGTATGAAAATTTATTTAATATGCTAACTTTCTGAATAGACTTCCGCGAAGAAGTGAAAAAAACTTTAAAAAAATCTTTTACTGTGATATTGGGTATCATCAGCCATTTATTTTCAATAAGAATTGCCACAAGAATTTCACAGCTGATCAATGCCATCCCTGTTGGATTGTTCATTTTTTTAAATTATAGACTATAGCATGTTTCCATAGTTTTTATTGCTTTGATTGTTTGTTTGTTTTTTCCTTTATGCTGAGTATAATATAATTTTATATCTGTTGACAGAGAATATGAAATTAATAGAAAAATATTTATTATAGTATATTGTGGTTATTTATGCTATTGTGGAGAAAAAGAAAACAGGAAAAAGATAGAGCTTTCTTGTGATGTGTGAGCTATTGTGCATTTTTATTACAATTTGAGATGAATTAAATATTCTAAAATAAGCAATATTAACCCTTTCAAAGCTTTTATCCTTCTCTTTCTTTCTGTTACTTGCATGTGCAAAAACTGCTTTTCGGGTGTCTACCAATCTTGAAAAAGTCATTCACTTTTACTGAAATTGTTCTTTTTCCTCCTAAAACAAATAATTGCCATGATATTTCAGACAGGGGATCTTAAAATACTTTAAACAGGTGAAAACTGTCAGATATATTTTTACTGGTAAAATTAATCTTATATTTAAAATTGCTACTAACATTTTAACTGTTGCATGATTTATACTTTCTAATTAGTTGACCTCTTCTCTAATAACAAAAAGAAAAGAAACTAATTGGATAGATAATCTGAATTGCATACAAGCTTGAGTTGTCTCAGCAGACATGTTAAATTATTGATAGCTTACCTTATATTTTCATTGTATGTATCTAGATTTTTAATTTAAGAGAATGATTAGGTAAATTTCTGTTCATATGTTTGAACTTTTTATACCTAAGCATACATTTTAGCAGATTGCAACAAATTAGAAATGCATGAGAGTGTATTACACATAAAACTTTCAGAAATAATGTAGAAAGAAACCCCCACAATAATGCTTGAGGTTTAGCATGTCACATTTATGAAAAATATACCTTATATTTATCAATAATTTTGATAAAGATTCAAAATTATACTTTTATTTTTGCAATTTTGACTATATATATATATATATATATACACACACACACTTAAGGTCAATCATTAAATTTTTGTCTAATTTCTAAAAATAGGTTTATGTCCATGCATGCCACCATGAGTGAAAATGTTAAATATAAAACATTTTACTTAAAAAAAATTGATGTTGCAAATATTATTAATTAGATTTTGAGATTCCCCCCCCATTGGTAGACACCCTTCATTTTCTTGACTTTGTTCTTTCACATGCAAAATTCGTTTCCAATGGTAACGAAGTTTCTGAACAAGTAGTCAGTAGCCTTTTTTGTCGTTGTTTCTGTTGTAGATGCCCAGCATACAAAAGGCTGCATCACAATAGGAAAATAAATTTGTAACATGCATCTTCATCCTGTCATGCATAAAAAAAAACTTGTATTATTAGCTACTCCTTATAGTTTTCCTTAACGCTATTTAAATTATCAATGATTAAAATTTTTATAAGATTCTACTTCATAATTTTCACATTTGCCACAATATCTATTTTTAAATTACAAATGTCGTTGAAAGGGTTAAAAGGTTTACCCTTTCAACGACCCTGTAATTAGTGTTGAAAGGGTTAAATAATTTAATTGATGTTTATTTTAATTTAACAGAGCTTTTGCAGATCAAATTTTAATTAATTAATATTTAATTACCATATTTTTAAAACAGTATTATCCATAAAAATTGACTTAAATTTTGTATATGAATCTCTTATAGTATGTTTGACGTTGAATGTAAAAAGAATTAATCAGAAAATTTATTTTGTAAGTAGATCAATATATATGTGTGTACTTTATCAAATATATCATGATTTGCTGGCTGATTTATTTCCTTGAAAATGAGAAAAAAGAATTAAAAATCATCAAAAACATTTGACTTCTGTGTTTCAATTATGTGCTGTTGAAAGTTATTTTTAAATGGTATTCATCAACTTTTTTTAAGGCAATTAAATTGATCAGTTGTGATACTATCACTACTGATCGATTTAACTATCAATGAATTTATGAATTACAGTCTATCAAAGTAACCATTTTCATTTCACTGTGGAAAAAGATTTAAATGATCTAGAATGACTGACCGTAAATAGAATTAATAAAAAAAATTAGCTTTCATTGCTTAACTAATCAAAAATGTGAAATGTCTGACTGTCAATATTAAATTAGATAGATGATCAGGTTGTCTGATGCGTCCTTCACACATAAGGCAAAAGGTCCCTAATAAGTGAATGTGAGAAAAAAAAATGAGAATTGTGATCAAGGTTTTTTTTTTTTTTTTTTTTTAATAATTAAAACAGTTGTATGCTACATATGGCCTCTTCTGTACCAGACTGGAGATGTCGACAGCTGATTTCTACTAAAACTGGGTTTTGCATTATTCACAATAATACAAACTTATGCAGTTTTCCTGAATTTCAGCTATTCCTTAAAAATATTTTTTGGCATAATTTTTAATGATTTTCATTGTTACAATAAAACTCAAATTATTTTCTTTGTTTTATCAGTTATTTATATGCATGGCTTTCTTCCATTTTTAAAAGCTATGAAAGAAAGATTGTTTATTTGTACCAACCAATTTTAAATCCCATAGCTTTCAACACTTTAAAAATCATTTTTAGTTTTACTAACATGCTAATTTTTAAATAATGGTACAGGATTCAGCTAAGTACTGCAAGAGGCATTTCATAGGAAAATAATCAAACTGTTTTGAAACATTTTCATTAAATTGGAATGACAAGATTAAGATAAATTAATCTGTTCTGTGTATGAGTATGAGTTTAATAAAAAAGGAATGGTTTTATTCACTGACCTTAAACCTTAACTGAAAGAAACTTTAAATATGATTCACAGAGTATATAAAGAATTTCATTTTATTTATGTAGTTACATTTTTAAATTCATAAATACCAATTGCAAAAATCATGCCAAACTCTTTAAATAATATATATGAATAAACATTCTTTATAAAAAATTTAGGTTAAGTATCTGGTGAGCTGTTATTGTCCCCTAGCCAATATTTACAGATTCAGTCTGCAGCCTATTATAGGGTAACTTATATAAAAATTTAGTTGAACAACAGCAACATTCAGAAAGATACCAGCAATTTCAATTAGTTGATTTTTTTTTTAAAAAAAAAGGCTAAATGAAAATAAATTTTCCATATCCTAAAAATTCTTAAATATATTTGTGTATTTCAAAGCCACTCTTTTAAATTGAATAAATATGTGTAAATAATAGTAAAAGCATTACATTATTTGTCACAAACTGTAAAATAGCATAGAATGGAGATCCAGATTCTAAGAAAGCCTTCTAACTTCTCAGTATAAGTAAAATAGTTTGAAAGATTAAATTCGATTTAAACAATCATGCTTCAGATCAATAACAGGATTACTTTTCTTTTATGGACATGACAAAGAATTCATCCAAAAAAATTTAACGGATTATTTAATTCATATATAATAGTTATCACTGCACTAAAAGGTCACATTAGTAACTGATATCTACAAATTAAGTAGAGCATGAAGCTGGTAATTCACCCTCAATCAACAATAACTTGGGATATATTAATTCACCCAAACTTAGTTACCAAAAGGTTGAGATTCTAATGACTGAAAGAGAAATCTTATCTTAGTTTTGGCGTAACAAGAAAGATGGATTGAGGGTAGGTGTTCAAAAAATACTTAGGAAGCAGCAAAACATTTTTAGCATGCAACGACTCTGCGATATAATTTTAGTACTGTTTTGAAAATATTTTAACAATACAGTAGGAAATTTCATGCTAATAAGGACAGCTGTAAGGCTTGGTGGTAAAAAGAAATATTTAACAAGCAAAACAAAACTTTTGTGATATTTAATATTTAAAAGGAAATAGGTGATCAATAGAATGAAAAATGTAAAGAGGCAACCTTGGAAGTCAGAACTTCTATCACAATAATCAGCACTCTTGTCAAAATATTATATATATATCTGACACAGGTTGAAGTAAATGGCTGCACTATTCAATATTTAAGTGTTCTAAACAGCAGCATGTTTAAAAGCTTTAGCCTCATGGCAAGTGGGCTCTTTAACATATAAAACAATATGGATCCTCAGTATGTCTGAAAAAGAATGGAAGAAAACGTAAAACATGTCCTAGCAGAGAAGTTCCTTTGCCTTTAGAAATTAAGTAATCAAAATAGCAAAGAAAATCACTTAAATCTGTGACGCGTTTTTTAGACTCAAAAGAAATCTAAAACATGGAGATTCATCAAAATCTCAAGTTCTAATTTTTTGACTTAATACTAAGCAAACTAGAAAATAATAATAATAAATGTATTCGTTTTTCAGGATTGCCACTCAAATCTAGTAGGGGGGAATCCCTGTTTTTTTTCCTTTACATATATTTCAAGATAATAGGAATTTCAAGTGTGAATATCACCCATGTGTTAGTTACAATGGAATGTGGAGGTTTGGAAAAAGCAAGGAAAGGAAGCAACAATTAAACACTATTCAAAATAAGAAATTATACCATTCAACTAAAATAAGTTTATATTTACATACAGAAAAGACAATTTTATCTTTATTATCTAGAATTTAGCAAACCGAAATTTATGTAAAAAAGAGAAGGGAATATATTACATCTCATGCTTTTTACTCTTAAACCACAAAAATAAGGACTTAAATAAAATATGATTTTTTTAAAAATATTTATTTTTGCACGAATTTCTGCAGATTTTTCAGCCCTCAGTTTCATGGAACTAATGAACTTAAACTGTAGCAAATAAGCTATAACATTTCTAAAAGGTCTATGTACATTGTTTTAGGTATTTCACCTTCAATGAATATATATGAGGATATTTCTGATATATCATTGAATGCCTTAAAGGGCAATAGAAATTCGGATTTAGGTTATTGTTCTTGAACTACAAAGTTCGAAAGCAGTTTATTTTCAGATATTGAATATGATGTTTATGGGTTTTGGTTCTCATTTTTTCCTCTAATTCAAACATTAATGTTAACTCTTTTGAACAGGTGCACAGTCTTGTATGTTTTCCTAAAACTGGCAAGACTAGTAAGTATTTAGTTTATTATCTTCTCACAAAACAAGCAGAGGCAATAAATGGATTTTGAAGGCTTCTCGAATCTATTCAGCAAAATTGGGGTTGATTTTTTATCCGTACAATGCATTTTAAATATAGATTTTGAACAGCTCACCATTTGCAATTTGGGAATCTCATGGGAATAGAACTGCCTCGTAAATCGAAACTGAAATGATCGATATAGAAAAATGGGAAGAGAGACACACAATGTTTCCGCATTACGCAATTGTTGTTGAAGACTCTCCATGTGCGTGGTGGCTTACGCATTTTGAATCTGTCGTGGTCACAAAGTTCTCCAAGTCAAGAATAATACTACTGGGGGTACTGGGTCAGAGGTGATCGTTCTTTGTTCCAGAACTAAATTACGATCTGTGGATGAATGAATGAAGCCCACCCTGTAAAAAAGGGTTTGTGACGTGTGGGAGCTAGAAGTCAAGACTTCTGTCCAGGGGTCCATACTCTCAGAAGCTACTACACCCCTCCTTCTGTTGTAAAGAGGAACACAACAACAATTGTGCATGGTTTTTGTTTTGTTTTTAGAAGCAGTGACTATGATTTTCAATACTTACAATTAAGAAACTTAAAATTCCTGAATTTTTTTCGTTTTTCACTACTTTTTTCAAATTACCTAAATTGTAGCACATTTGACTTATGAAAAATGTTAAGTTATTTTATTTTGGTCAATGATGAGGAAAACCTCTGATAGTTAAAATCTTTGATGCATTTAACAACAAACTATTATGATTTAAATTTAAAGTTTTATAAGCATGCCTTAATATATTTCCTCAATTTGACTGCTCTGCAATATAACTAATTTAGTTCATGTTACAATATATTATTTTAAAATGTTAAAAGATATAATTTCTTTATTCCAAAAAATGTTTCCTTTTTATGTGATGATCATATTTTAATATTTACTATTTTTTAAAAATTGTATTAAATTTGTACCTTGATTTTTTATTTGAGTACTGAAACCAACCCTTCCAAAAAAAGCCTGTAATTATCAGAAATTGCTTCAGAATACCCATTTTGACAAATTATCAAAATTTTCTACATAAATTTACTCACAGAAATAACAAGATTATTAATAATAATTTTTTAAAAAAGTAACTGGTGTTAGAAGTTAAGGATTGGAAAAAAAAGTACCTCTAAGATTTCATTATTTTTTTTTTTCTCTCTCTCTCTATTCTACAAAGAGCATTTCACTTCTGCATTTTAAAAGTGCTCTGTCAATGATTCGGCCAACGGAGGTTACTTTTTCCTTCCACACCAAACTGAAAGAAAAGACAAAACTGACAGGCCTCTCATATCAATATTACTTTTATATTGGTGTAATTCTCATAGCAACAACTAATAGTCCTGTCAAATTTCTATAAAAAGAATTCTTTTGATTTTGAAATTATAGTGTTCACTTATTCTCAAAGATACAAACTTTCTGTGAATATATATTTTTAATTGGATAAAAATATACAAATTTGATGTCAAGAAAGTATATTTAATTTTGTTGTTTGAGAACTTTTAATCAATTCTCAATGAATGCCATTAATATATTTTTTAAAAATCATTCTGTCAAAAAATTAATTTAAGTAAAATTCAACCATACTATTTTGAATCATAATGTATAAAACAAATACTAAATTAATATAAAATAAAAACCAGAAGGGAAGTAATCAAAAATTCAACTAACAGTACACGTTTCCCCCCCCCCTCTTTAAATTACAAAAATAAATAAATAAAAAAGAAGGTATATTTATACACTTATTGTATCTCAAAAATAAATCCCCCTGCCCCAACAATTTTTATAATGATCCCATTAAATGTTAAAACATAATTTGAACTATTAAGTAAATGAAATCTAAATAAATCTTTTAAAGTTAATTGTGTGTTTATTAGTTATTAAAATGTCATCATAATCACAGGGGATATAATTCTTCAAATTCATACAGAAAAATACTTTTGATGTAATATACACACCCTAGTGAACATACTGCTTTAAACGTATGAGGTTTACATGGAAGCAAGCTGGATACCTGGATAGTCTGTCACTGTGTATCTAAATGAAAGCACTTAAAGATAGAATCAGAACATTTGTATTGTGTGACAAATTAAAATGCAGATAAACAAAATCCAGTCCCGCTTAACAGTTCTCTTTTTGCCTGAAAGCTATCTCAATGCACTAAAAAAATCAATACAAAGTTGTATTAAAAATAGATTTCAAATGTGAGCAAAATACCTATAGCATACAGAATGCAAGTAAAAGGAAAATGAGAGAAACTCAGTGAATGCTTGAATTGGAAGTCAAATTATATGCAGTTGAGAATGCAATGAATAAGGATTATTTTCTTTGTAATTATGTCCCAAATCAGACATAAGTTTCAGAATAAAACAGAATAATTTATTATTTTAACATTGAATTATTGAAATAATTATTTCTTATTAGAGATAACATTAGATTTAGGTTTATTTACAAAATTGAACTAAGTGTTAAAAATCAGATATGAGCTCATAAACTTATAAATGAATGGTAGTTTTTGACCATTAAAATGTGTCATTTCTACTAATAAAAAAGACAAATGTATTCATCTGTGTTGGCATGTGACAGGCTAAGACTTTTGACTCCGAACTATCGAACATGATTTTTGATACAAAAAATATGCCCCTAGGTATTATTTTTTTAAAAACATTTTACCATACTACAATTTTTTTACCCAAACTTTTGAAAATATTACAGATCAAAACAATTTTTGTATAATTTTAAAGCTTAAAAAATTATTTTATTAATTATATTAATTCGAAAAACATTTAGACATCAAAATTACTTTTTTTATTTATTCACTTTTGTATTTGGCATAGATTTCTGAAGATATTTCAGCTATCAGTTTCATATAGCTAATCCTTAACAAATAAAGTACAGTATTTTTGCATTCCTAACATACATATTTTAAAGTTCTTTAACTAACAGTAAACCTATGTTAAAATATTTTGGATACAACATTGAATGTACTAAAGGAAGAAAGTGGGACAAAGTTTTAATGCCCATAGAAATTCGCCTCAAATTATGCTGCTTGAACTAAAAAGTTCGAAATTGGTTTAATTTTCAGACATAGAATCTGATGTTTATGGACTTGACATAGTCATTTCTTTTAGATACTAAGCCCAGCATCAGTGATGACTCTTTTGAACTAGCACACAGTCTTGTACTTTTTTTTCTCTTTTAGCGTGAGTAATAGGTGACAGTTTTTCAATTATTACTTAAGCTTATTATCTTCTTACAGAACAAGATGATTTTGTCGAATTCCTTGAACTCATTTGGCTAAATACGGATTGTCTTTTTTTAAATCTATCCAAATATTACTTACGGATTCTGGTGGCTCACTGTTTAAATAAAATTCTCTAATCTATTTTGAATAAGCTCACAGATTCTTAAGTAATAAACACCCTGATGATGTTTCGCAGATTGAGTGTTGCCACCACAGAAAAGTATTGTATTCTTTCATGTAGTTACAAAAGTCTTATGTATGTTCATTAGCTTCAATTTGGGAATCTCATGAAAAATGAAAACTTATTTAGCAAATCGTAGCTGTATTAATCCCTACAGAAAAAAAGTGCAGAGAATAGAAAAAGTGCGAGTTTCCACATAATACAATTGTGAAGGATGTTGTTTCGTTTTTGGAATCTATGATTACAATTTATTCTAGCAACCTAAAGTGACCTGCATCTTTTAGATGGGGAAAATATAACTAATAAATTTTAAAATTCCATATATTTTCCTAATTTTTAGGGAAATGTTCTAGTTTTTTAAAAAAAATTTTAGCATTTTCCCAGATTTTCAGGGGGGGGGGGTGGCTGTGTGGCAATTCTGCAAGTATTCAAACTTAAATTACATTTAAATTGCTATGAAATTTGGAAATTTATAAACTACTGTCATTTTTTATCACCATTAAAAATGATCTTTAATTCACCCCTAAATAGATATTCACCATTTTGCAGATAATATATAATATTTTTCTATAATTGAAAATAAAAAAATATTAAAATTGTTTAAAGTAAAGAAGAAATGTGCTCTGTTAAATATAAATAAAATTACTTGAAATATAAATGAAAAAAAAAATCTTTCTTATTAAGAAAATTATATATTACTTGTATCTACACAATAGGGTACCATCCTAACAATTACTTTCGTATACATGTAAGTCAAGATTCTATAATCATCATCAACAAATAAAATTTAACTTTCGTATTTATTGTAAGATATTTCTAATTAAATTTATTATTATTATTACTTTACTATTTTAAATATGAATAATTTTTCTACAATTTTTGTCTCAAATACCTCTAAATGTATTACATAAAACTAGGCATAAATTTTTATCAGCTGCTAATATTTTTTATATTAGATACAAAAAAAATATTCAAAAATTCTATAATTTAAATTTTAAAATCTAATAAATTTCACATTCATATATCAATTATTTAAAAAAAATTTAAGAGTTTTCAGAAATAATAATGAAGAATAAGACATGGAGACATAATTTAAAATTTTCATCCTTCCATTAACATTACATAAAATCCAATTAATACTTTATAACTTTTACAAAATATTAATAAATTTATTTTAAATTGTCCATTACAACTAAATATAAACAATGTGGAGAAATAAAATATTATGTATGCATAATATATGAAAGAAAAGCTAAGAAATAAAAATCTTGCTTTAAAATTTTATAAAAAAAAATACTTAATTTCATAAATAGTTTCAGAAAATCAACAAATTAATGACTGCATTATAAAATAAATATATATATATACAAGTACTGAAAATATATGAAGTATTTGATGCAAGTTTTCTCTAAAAATGTATTTATAAAAATAAAGTCAATCCCTTAATCATTTCTGTCCTTTGACGTTTTATTTACAACCGTCTTTTTAGAATAATTTGTAAGAATTAATAGTTGCTTAACATTTCAATAAAATAATATATATAACTTATTTTCAGTAATACACAAAAACTGGTTTTTAAATTTTGATGAACATATTTCATTTAATCATAGCTTATTGTGTGATGTATTTCCTTAAATTTTCTGTCTGCTTCTTTCCACATTCAATTATATAGGAAAGAGCAGATGAAGTTTATTATTTAAAGTATATCCAATACAGAATTCATACAGCAAAACAAGCCAAATTTTCCTACTTTGATTAACAACAATGGAAGAGAGGATGAAACATGAATTAAATATTAGCAATAATAACGAGAATAGTTTGAGCCTCATTTCAATGATTAAATATATTATAATAAAATATATTTTAAAATTAATATAAAAATAGTAACTAAATTTTTTTTGTAAATTTTTGAATTCCTCTTTAACTGAACTGTATTTGGAATTTAAAGAGCAAAAATGCTAAGATTTTGCTTAATTTTTGATAAAAATTTCTAGAAAAATGAGTTACAAATTTTTATTCACCAATACATATACATGCTTAATTTGTTAGTTCTACAAAAAATGATTTGCCCTATAAAACGTTAAGATATGCATCTTCATCTCTATTATTAGTAATGATTAAAACAAAAAAGAACTGAAATTTTATGACCTCAAAGTTAAGAAGTTAGCATTAGAAATCCAAAATTTACCTGAAATGGACAAAATATGCTTTATAATGAAGTAAATTACTTTCAATAACTCAAAAATCAGGCATTATACTTTTTCTCTGCAAAATGTCAAAAGTAATAAACATGGAAAAGAAATCGAACAGCTCAACGAATCTATTTATTACTATGACACCTCTAAATAAATGGAATAAAAATGACAATACATACTTGTACAGAAATTTTAAATTCAGAAGTGAGAACATTGATGAGTGCTTGTTGAGTAATAATATGAAATGCATATACATGTGACAGACCAATGATTAACAAAACTTTAAAAAATGAGGAACTCTGCAATATTGATGAATTTGTACAAATTAATTAAATCAACAGATATCCATCTGCCAAAATTAGTTTGAAATGACAACAAAATTAAATTCTGATAATTGTAGAAACTGCTTTAATACATAGACGTTATTACAAGCATTTCTACTGGCACTGGGCATCAACCACAAATAAAATCTCAAAAGTTTCAGTCCTGGGACATGTACTGACCTAGCTGTGCATCAAGAGAACCCTTTGTTTCGGCCATGTATTCATCAAGTTGATTGTCAAGTTCTTGTTTAGTTGGAAGCACAGCATTAGAGTCTTTGCCCCAGCGTCCTTTGCCAAGTCTTCCTCTTCCTCGTCCACCACCACCTCTGTTACTTCGTCCACCTCGACCATTTCTTGGTATCTGCATGCGATTGCCAACCCTCGCTTGACGATTGCCTCCTTGAAAGTTACCTCTTTTACGGAATCCCAATCGTTGATTTGGTTGGGATGCGTAGCTGAATGATCTTGTGGTACCTAATCTTGCCTTCAATAAAGGTGACGTGCCGGGTTTGAATCCTCCTCGACGATTTGCCCCTCTTCCCCTAAATGCTCCAAGCCGCCCTTGCAATGAATTATAGGTTAGTCGTTTACCACTGAGGTTGAGTCTCGCTTTAACATTTGAAGCCGACTGCTGTCTTCGTCCAAGTCTCTGCTGCAAACTTCTTTTCTTCAATCTCAAGGCTGCTATTACTGTGGGACGATTTGCCATTTGTTGTGCAAGTCTAAGATTCGCAGATGTGGCTTGCCTCTGCATCTGTATTTTTTGACGGTAGGTATTAGCAGCTGACTGTGCTTCGGCACGATATGCAGTGAATCTTTCGTTTAGACTCATTTTCGTCGTATTCTTCAGAACTATTTTTGTTGTGATAGGGGTAGCCATTCTAAAGTTATTTGTTGTTAACCAGAACTGAAAGAAGAAAAGTTTACATAAGTTGATGCAATTCAAACAAACTAGACACAATGTGAAGAAATGTAAACGCAGTACATTTCTATATGAAACTAAGTATTTTCAGATTTGAAGTACCATATCATTTTAAAAGAGAAAAGAATCACAATAATAAAATGGATACATTTAAAATTTTGCCTCAGTTTACTTACAAATAGAAGATACGTTCAAACAAATAATAATCTAATACTTATAGCCACTTTCATCTACTGAATCAACATGTTGCCATCTCTACACAAGCGAAAGAAATTCAATCGAGAAATAAAAGTGCAATATTTGCAAGCCTTTTAACAGAAGGTAACAAGAAAAACTCAGATAATTTCATTGGAGATAAATAAAATCTAGAGGTAAATTTTTAAACCAGAATTTGAAATAATTACATAAAATTTAAAAAATAACCATATTTTTTAAGGATTTTTGCCTTTTACAATATTTTAGGCCAAAATAATAATAAAAAAAATTTGTAAAATTATATTTGCTGAATCTTTCTCAGTAAAGAAACCAATGTTCAATAATAAAGTGGATTTTTTAAAAACAGTTTTTGTCCCACTTGAACTGACTTCCAGTTTCCAGTAAAGGCCCTATCACACGGCGAAACTTTCGTCGATAGTTGTCGATTTGTGCCCGCTGGCAACCGGTCAAGCAAGTTTTCCGTCATCGTCAACTTTTTCTAACCTGCTTGAAAATGTCCACGATAGTGACGGAAATATTGTTTACAAACGAAATTCAACCAATCATGTGAAACTTTGGAAGTGACGTAGCGTGCCAAGAATGGCGTAATTGGCGCTACTATACTAAAAATGCATGCATTTAATCTTACATATTACTAAATACTAAAAATAGTTTCGGTATCATTCTGTGGGGCAACTTATACTACCGTATGGGGAATAGTTCTCTAGAAGGGTCTTCGAACTTGTGATGGAATTTTTTGAGATCCAACAGGATATTTTTAAGTAAATAATAAAATATTAATGCTGATGTGAATTGTTTTCTTTTTGTGAAATATATTTGGCCATATTCAGCCTTTATTTATTCAAATAATAGTATAATCTTTTGATTATAGTAATTCCTTAAATAGTTTGTAAACAGCTTCTATATAATTAAAAAAATTTAACTCCAATGTTAGAGTGAAAAATATAATAATGATTTTAAATTTTAATACTTAGATGTTCCTTCAATGTTGCAGAAATATAAAACATATTTGGTTTTGACAAAAATAGAAAAATGATCATACTTTTATCATTAGCAAAACACTAAATCACCTTTTGTATGATAGACAATAAAATTTAGGCTTCTTTTTCTACATTTTTTTTCTTTTAAATTTAACAAATTAACAGTTAATTTAAAATGATTTCTGATTATACATTTGCATTGAAAAAGTTGCATAGAATAGCCACACATTTGGAAATAGTCAGCCTAAAAAACCAGTGTTTTATTGCTTCTCATTCCTGCTGTAATGTGGAGGTATTTTTTTCATGTTTGGCAATTTGAAATTTTTCGAAAAACCTGTTTTTTATTATCTATGTAAAGATAAATGAAGTTTTAATACTTTAGCTTTGAAAAAAAAAAAAAAAAAAACCTAAGGAAAATGCAATAACATATTTTGGAAAATTATTTTTGATTATTATTATTGAATGAAAATTATTTAATGATTCCTATTTTTCACAAATATTGGTAATAAATCCACAAAGATTTTTTTAAAAAAGCTCTGGAGTTGCAAATAAAATAAAAAAACCCATTTAACTAATTTTTTTAAAAGTAATTTTAGAAATGAGTGAGACTAAATAGTGTAATGCCTTAGAATTTACAAATATTTATCAAATTCGATGAATTGTTTTATAATTTTGAACTGATGTGGGAAAATAAAAATTATTTAAAGGAATGATAAATACAAATCAAGTCCAATATACATTCTCAAAAATTATTTTTTTTAAATAAAAAGGAGGGGAAAAACATTCAATCAAATTTAAAAGAGTAAAAAATACTTCTTATTCAATGATATGGTGGTAATGCATTTAAATCCTGTTTTAATTAAAATTCCAAAAAATATGTTCTTATTGAATTTTTTATGTTCCACAATCAATTTCTTGCCATATTTCAAATTCCTAACTTTAATTATTTGTACTTCACATCTAGAAAAAGTAGTTTTTATTTTTATACAACACACAAAACCTAAAATTTGTCGAGATGGATCCAACAAATATGTTTTCATATAGACAAAAATCATTAGATTTCAAAAGTTATTTAATTTGGTTTTAAATGTATTGGCACTCCTCTTCTGTTTTATTTATGAATTTTTGTTTTATTTTCACTTTTCCAGAAAAGTAAGCTCTTTTAAGGTACTTAAAATTGATTTTAAAATTTCAGCACTATTTATGATGGTATGCACCTTTTAAGCTTAATTGGATGCACACCCACAAATCATTTTTCTTTTCAATATATTTTTGTTTTAAATTTAATATTGATAAGATTCATTTAAAGGAATTTATAAAATATAAACACAAAAGGAGCATTTTTTTTTGCTTGTCATTATTACTTCAAAAAAAATTACAAAACAGTTACTAAGAAAAATTAAAAAGTTTCCTTATTTTACAGAATTCATTGTTACTAATTTTGATAAATTAGTAACAATTGTCATTATTACTACAAAAACTACTACTAATTTGTCATTATTACAACAAAAATAATTACAAAACTGTTACTAAGAATAATTAAAAAGTTTTATTATTTTACAGAATTCATTGTTGATAAAAACATTACAATTAGTAGAATGACACGATAAATATTTACAATAAATAACAAAAAGATTGATACTATTAGAAATGAAAATGACATTCAAAGGAAAAAATGGCTAGAAAAGTATTTTCAAATTCGATAAATGTACCACTTGTCTCATTTTACAATCCTTATTATATTCATTGTATTAAGCATTTAAAAAATTAAATTTGAAGCAGAAGTGATTCAATTTCAATTAATTCGATAATGTGTCGATAGAATTGCAATGGACAAATTTCAAGATAGTTTGAATTAAAAAAAAAATTACAGCTATTATTGTAATGCTTTTGCATTCATTGAAGCCTAATGGGATCACTTAAAAAAATTATCCCGGATTTAATTGCAAATTAAAGCAACGTCTTGACTAGAATCCCACGAATTATGAAATAAGAAAACTGCCGATATTCACTAAGTAGGAGAAACGGATAAAGAGCGATAAATACATTATAACGTGAACTTAAGTTTTTAGGTTTACCAGACAGCAAATCCTCAAGTGACGTCACTTTCATCATCGCGTGCTGTCGAAAGTGCTGACGGAATTTCGCCGTGTGATAGGGCCTTAAACGACATGCGAGAACAAGCATAATGTCTCAGGAGGAGCGGACGGATAATTTTACCCGATTTTCTTCTATACATGGAATAGGGTAGAGTTTGGTAATATGCGTCCGGATGTTGACAACTTTCTCCGCATCGCCAAATCTAACTATTGCTAATCTCCGTACGGTTGTGTCTGGTAAACCTTGCGTAAAGCAGTATAAGCAGTAACGTATTTTTTAAGGTTTACTAATACATTTTAAGGCTTACTGATGTATCACTACGCAGTAAGGATAATTTGACGGAATTTTACCTTTGAAGTGTTTCCGTTTCTATTTCTTAATCTAATTCTCAGCCTAAGTGGCAATAAAAACGGACTGAAAAAATTGAAGGACTAGAACGGTGTATGGCAAATATAAATTAATGAATTAAAATAAACCAAGAAGGAAGAACATTTCTCAAGCATATTTTACTTATAACTTAAATGCTTTCTTTTCCTGCAATTTTAAGTGAAAATATGAAATTACAGAAAAAATTATAAAAATAAATTGATTATTGAAAAATATAAAATAAAAGTTATGTACGAAATTATATTAAGAATTAATGAAAACTTTGATTAAGATATCGAATTGAAAGTAAGTTATTTTTAAAATATTACTTACTCTTTATTCTTTTATTAATGTTTAATTGTAAATTTATTTCCTTGAAATCTACATTATTTTTCCAGCATAGAACGTGAAATAATTGATATAATTCTATGCTTTTTTGAACACGACATTATAATCTTATTAACTAACAGAAGCTTTAATAATTTTATGTTACTTAATAGTTAACATGACTATTATTCATCTAAATATTTTTTGTTGGTATAAACGATTACCAGTAGAGCTAAAGAAATATTCCATAACAAATTTCTAAATTTATAAAGTTTGGTTCCCCCCTACTTTAAAGTAAATCATTTTCCAATTTTGTATTGAAAAATAATGAAATCCTTACAATATCTTTTCATTTATTTTCGTCAATAGATTCTGGGAAAATTCTCAACGGAAGGTAATAAAGTATACAATTTATCTAAAACAATAATAAAAATTATTGTATAGTGAAAATACGCTCTTTGATTGATCAAGTTATAATTTTTTCTCTTACACCACTTTTGTTGCTGTATGAGGATATCACTCAGCATTTAAAATACTTTCTTCCGATTCAGAAGAAAAAATAACGATAAACTGATCGGCTGAAGAAATTTTCGCTTTTTGCGAGACCAAATCAGTAATCATATTCTATATAAATGAGGTTGGGAAGTAGAATTTTCAGAAGATTCTTTTAAAAAAACAAAATCTAATGTTTTCTTCATAAATTTACTCTTTTAAATAAATAAAAAAAGACATTTAATTCAATTTGTTTCCAAATCTAATGTAGGCGTAAATACACAACCACCAATTCCTCATATTGCCTCATGCTGATGTTATTGTACATGGGTTTACAGTTAATTATGACCGCAGGCAGGGCCCAACTAAGTCCAGTTGGGACCCAGGGAAAAAACTTCTTTGGGGTCCCCTATGCTTCAATACTTTAGTAATGGAGAGCATTCATTAAAGAAAAAAAGGTAAAATAAAATTTCTATTCCATTTTGGGGCCCTCACATAAGTGGGGGCACTAGGCAACTACCCCGTGTGCCCCTACCTTACTCAGGCCCTGCAAGTTAGGGGATTTAATTGGTAAAACAATTCAGTTGTCATGAAATTTTGCATTCAATCATCACTTTATCGCTGACAAGTGGCGAGAAGGAGCACCATCTTGTTGCAGTAACGTAATTTAATTTTTAATTGAATATATTGGTCACTGTTCAGCGTACAGATGGTGGGGGGAAAACAAAAACAAGACCAACCAATGAGTGTCTCAAAATGACATGAAAGGTTATAGTAAATTGCTACTGATGATGTATCTTATGCAATAAAATTCTGTAACAGGTTTGTTGCCTGATTTATAAGCTACAGTATGGAATAAAAAATCTTACAAACAAACAATTTTATTTGGCAGAGCTGAGACAGTTCTATTTGAGAAGTTCCCCAACTTTGGAAAGAGCAACACCTTACATTTTATCCAATTTATCAACTCAATATAGTCCTTGGTATCAGAACTTTGCTACAACAGCGTTTTTTTTTTTTTTTTTTTTTTTTTTTTTTTAAGGAGCCAGGGTCCGACTTAGCCTAGTTTTGCCTCAGGGAAAACACTTTTTTGGGGCCCCCTCTGTTTCATTACTTTATTATTGAAGAATATTCCTTAAAGAAGGAAACGTAAAATAAAATTTCTATTCGATTTGGGGGCCCTCTACTTTTGGGGGTCCGGGGCAACTGCCCCGTATGCCCCTGCCTTCGTCAGGCCCTGAACGCAGGCCCCATCATCTGTAAATATACTTTATTTTACTTAATATGTAGTTTTAATTAGATTCTTACATTCCATATTGCAAAACTAAAGCTGTCGTGTATCCTAAAGCTTTAGTAGAGTAATTAACTAATTACTACTTTTAAGAGGCTTAAAAGATTGATTATAAGAATATCGTAAGATGTTAGCCTCTTAACCGGTTTGCCCGTACGCCGTACGCGCATCGATTTATTGAATTTTGATAGTTGCAAACAAAAATAAATCAATCATAACGATTATAATTCATTAGTAAAATGACTTCGAATACGTAGATAAGCCAAGTATTCCATGGATTTCCATTTGAATCAAAATAAGAAAATATTCCCAAAATAGAAGGTGTCATCTTATTAGATAGTAAGGAAAATAAACCAGTTAAGGGGTTAATCGAAGAATATGCTTTTGCTTTCTTATGAAACAAAACGAATTAATGATGACGGAGCCACTGGTGATATGGCTAGTATAATATAATATAAAAATCATGTTTACATAAAATATTATAATACGCACAATTCTCTTATAGCTTGCAGCTTTATGTTTCTTAAATGGAAATACCAATTTCATTAAATAATTTTGAAATCTCATGGCTGCATTAAAAAAAATTCCACACTGTGCCAAATGATTTTTTAAAAACAAATACATATTATTAAAAAAATATCAATAAAAATTTAACTTATTAAATATAAACAAAATTATAAGAAATTTGAATGGTTATATCTTATTCAGTAAGTTATCCCCTTAAACAATGTTACAACCAATGAGGAGCAGATGTTTAGATATTCAAAATTATGGTTTAACCCTTCCCACGCCTAAAAATAATTAGATTATTCACTTAAATAAATATACATAATAAAAATTCAAAATAAATATACATAATTCTTTTAAGTTGAATTTCTTTGAAAAATTAATCTATATCTCTTTATCATTATGTAGGCGTTTTTAACAATTAAATTAGAAAAATGAATAAATAAAACATCAAAATGATGCGCCGTCTTGAATGGTGCCTCAGAGGCACCATCGGAGTGCGAAGGGTTAAAATCAAGTCATCCGTAGTTATTATAATTCGATACTAAAAGACAGAGTCTATAAACAACTCAAGAATATTAAACTATTCAAGGAGAAAATTCTATATAAACGTTGATTTCAAGGAATGCTGCTGCAAATGAACGAAGCAAAAGTTGCCATGTAATTAGAGTGTGAAAAAAATGTTATGTCCTGTTCCCGATATTATTTCCATTTACCATTAATACCGAGTGTTACCTGTCTCCGAAACTATTTCCATTTAATAAGGTTAATGTCCTATTTTGAAAATCGTCCAGCATGATAGCTGTTTTGAGATAGATCTTGTGATTTTCAGTTGTAGTCAAGGGATGAGGATGACAACTGAGTCGACAATCCTTTCGAAATTCCATACCACACCAATGAAATCATTTAACAAATCTAATTAAAAGGAAGCATCCTAGATATGTATTCTACCATTTTTCTCAAGAGGAAAGAAACAATTATTTCAAAACAGAACAAATCCTGAAAAAAATATCCTATAACATTGACGAAATCATTTATTAACATTTTTTGTCCAGTGATTCAAATCTGAAAGATTTCATCTGATATATATCATTTTTTCTCATTATATAGTTTCCTACCACTTTCCAAGTCAATCACTCTTATTCTTATAAATTATATTTTCTCTATATATATCCATTTTTTTTTCTTTAAAATATTCCAGAACTTTTTAGAAAGAAATTGCAGAGTAAAGCCTCTTACATTTAGCTAATATGGTAATAATGTTTTAATTTTGTAAAATAAAAAAAAAGAAAAGAAAATATTTTTATGATAAATTTTTATTAGTTTGTTTATATTTTTTTTTTTCATGAAGGGAGAAACTTACTTTAATATGCCAAATACATAGATTATTTATTAAAACTTTATTGATTTAACTAAATTACATGAGTGTTAGACAGAAAATAAAAAATCTCTTACAAAATTAACATTTGAGAATTATAGATTCGGTAGCTACCTCTTCATATGATTACTTCGGGACTTAAAATTTTTATAATATTGATTGGTTCATAGCAATAAATGAATCGGGTTAACGCAACTCTACTTTGATCAGATCAAAAGAAAAGCGGAAATAACGCTTTAGGAATATCGATAGTATATTTTAAAAAGAAAAAGAAAATCCTTAATTGTTTATTAAAATTTATTCTTTAATGGTTCACTCGTATAAAGTTCGCAATTGCATTGATTTTTAAAGCTTACTTACCGGTGCTTACACCGTCTTTTAAAATATCAAATGCTTGACTCATTTTGAATTTTATCGGAGGGTTTCCTTTAATATACTCGTCTTTGTTGGTATCATTCACGTTTATTGCTTGGTCTTGCTCACTCATACACACACACACACACACACAAAAATCATGATTTTTTAAAGAGTTTAAGAGGCTTTGAAAAATTTTCTGTACCATAAGTCATTTTAAATAACTTACATGCCTGTTAAGACTATCATTTTTGTCTTTTACACTCAAATCTTTTATTAAGTTATTTTTTCCAATACATTTTTTTTTCAAAATTCAGTCGCAGGAAAAATCAATTATATATTCAGTGTATGTCTGCTCAATATATTTCTGCATTCCATGTCAATTTCGTCCAGGCAAAAGAATGCGAATCCTCATCGGGCGGCGAAAATGACTTCGCTTGCAAATGTTTTCTAAGAGGGCAAGGAATTCCAGGAACGTCAATCTCGTTTTACTAATAACGGATCGTTCCATTTTTTACTTCAAAACTGGCAGCATTAAGCGATGCTATGATCACAATAAATGGAGATGTTTTTGTACATTCTAATACATAATTATGGGACAAGAAAATTTTGATAACATAAAGTGAATGTTAATATTAGCCAAGATGACATTAAGAGGCTTTCATTGCATTCTTTTGAGAAAAGAAATAAAGCAGAAAGGTTTATTTGAGTTTTATTGTCGAATTAATGTCTTACAAATATTAAAAAGTGCAAGATAACTTTCTTACTTCAAAAATTAATAATTGTGCCTAAAATCCTTTGTCTTCTTAGAGTAATCAATTAGGTTTATTAACTGCTTAGGTGTTTTTGTAAGGTAACGTTTTCATTTATTGATTTCCTTTATTGCCAGTAAGAACGGCAATTTAAACGAAAAAATATCTACTCTTTTGCAAGCTATACGAATTTTATTTTTGGACATTCAATGAACTTTTAGGACAGAAAACAGAACTGGTTCAAATCCATTGATTAAAAAAAGCATGTACTCGTTAATAATAATAAAATAACAATAAAAATATTTCACGGTATTTTCAATTATTAATTTAAAAATCAATCCTTTTTTATCAATCAGCATATATCTAAACTTGTTTTTCATTTTTATTATTAATATTCTTTTTTAATATCATTCACAAAATGGAACGGTATGCCAAACGGTTTAAAAGCTGGAAACGGAAATTTAAAACCTAATTGCAAAAAACATCTGGAACCTTTTGCCTAAGCGGTTGTAAAAGAACCGCATCACACCTAACAGATCAGCGGACCGTAACACTCACAGGGAAGAAACGAATGGGCGACCGGCGTCGGCGAGCTGCCCCCACACTACCTGGCGATGACCTTCGAAGACCATCCACAGTGAGGTGAGTACCCCCAAATACGTGCTTAAGAAAATATTATCAACAAAAATTAAAAAAAGTAATTTCCTTAAAACTTATGCTTTAGTTCTATATTTTATCAAGAGATGGCTCTCTATCAATAGATGCAAAATAAATGCTTTATCATAGGTGATTAGTCAAATCGCTGGTGCATAGATGATAATTATATTATAGTGAGATTTTTTAAATATAAGTTGTTTCTTAAGTTTGAAGTAGAAATAAATAAGGTTTATGGTATTGGTAAGAAGGAATTAGTTACAAATGTAATTCTTGAAATGCGGTAAGAAGTAAGAAAAGCTTTCATTCCCGGTTATTAAATTTTTGTGTGATATAAGTTAAAAAAAACAGTTTCACAATAGAAGTGCCATTACAAATTTAAAATTTTCTGTTTATCATTGTAAATTTAATTTTAATATTGTTACATTTTTTTAAAAAAAAATCTGTACTCTGAAAAAAATTAATTATTTGTTCATTATATAGCTTTTCTTTTTCTTTTGTATATGATATTGCAAGTACACTGTGCATAAGAAACAGTGCAAAAAGAAACAGCCTGTTAAAACAGAAGTACATTAACCCTTTAACGATCGAATAATTTTCCAGAAATGGTCATAAAAGTGTCTATTTTTTATTTAAGAAAATTATATAAAAATAAGTGTACGAACAACATATGCATTCAATTTTTGATTTTCGATATTTTTTAGATTAAAATTTTTATGAAAAGCCAACATTCAGGCTTATTTTGACTGAATATTGGTTTTCCAGCAAGCAGGGAAAATTTTAAAAAATACGTCTTTTAAACATTAAAAGAGAATTTTATTAATCTTACGTCTAAAATACAAATAAAGATTAGTTAATTTTTCTTGTGTGATAAATTTCAAAGCATGAGATGCAGAGCCCGACGTCACAATCTGGACAGTAGCACCGAGTTTCCTTCCAGCCTCCCTTACTGTTTTCGCCTCTTCTCGAACATCAAACTTGGCACTCCATAACGAACACAGTATTAAAAAATATATTTTAACACAGAATTTAAACCACGCGTATTCAGCTGGGCCACGTATAACGAAGTCACTGGGCAGGTTCTGGGCTAAGATTGCAAAATACATATCACAAGTACGCATATTCGATTAGTGCTACAACCTGGTTGAAAATAATCTGCAATTACATTTAAAATAGACTATTACTGCCATCTGGTGTATGAAATGAGAAATGAAATGACTTCCGGACAAAAGAAATGAATTGGTCTATTCGTTTTGTCACGCTGCTATTGAACATCCGAGCCCGGCAATATCTCAGGCTCAAGGAATGGAGGTCGAAATCCCAGCCCGTCATTTTCACGGGAGCGAGAGTTAAGAGGTTAATGTTTTGTGCTAACTAATCATTTGCATCTGTAGAAGTCTGCAGGAGATGTTAGTCGAATTCAAATGTAATTTTCTTTTAGATGCACTGTTTAGTAAAACATAACCGAAATCTACAGTTGAAAAATAAACAGAATAAAAAATGATTCTTACATTTCTATATGCATTACATATTCTTTAGAAAATCAGAAAAAAATGTAATTACTTCCAATTTCAAAATTTTTTAGAGCCATTTAAACTTTACAGAGACTTTCAGGTAATGCAAATCTCGAACCCCGTTTTGCATCCAATTTTTTATCGACTTCAATTTAATTTCTGCTCACTTAAAATGTAAAATTAACTTTAAGAAAAATATTAAAAACAAAATACAACTTTCTTTAAAACACTCTAAATAATATTGTAAAAGAAGATGGTCATTTTTTTTAAACTCAAAATATTCAATTTTTTTAGAATTATAAAATAACTTAAGAATAACATCAAATTGGTAATTGGGGAATTGTTATGGTAATTAGGTAAAAGCTCCAAAATTAATCAATACTCGATTTCGCTTGAATAAAATTGATTGCACGGCCCTCTGTCATAAAACGAAACTATAAAACTAAATAATTTTCTAAAACTGTTAAAAACTTTCCAACGCTGAGGATCTTCTTGGCAATAGCCACATTTGCCTACCTAATAATCCTGCATCCTCCCCTTAATTAGAATGATTTAAATATTCTCTTTCGACTGTTGACATCGCAGCTCCCGTATTGTAGATTCAAATCTCTTGGGAATTAAATCATACTGATTACAAATGTCTTGAATGTGCCCACTGATTCGGACGTTCTTAAGATGATGATGATGTTCAAAATTGCGTCATTCTGAAGTTAAATCCCATTTGTAAATACAAAAAATATTTAAAAACATTATTTTAAGCATACATAATATTAAAATCTACTCATCATGGAAAAATATATCTAATCGTTTTATTCTGGCCACAACAATATAAAGAAAAAGATGAAACATTCGTGCGAGCAGTTTCTCTTCAACAATGAAATATATCGTTGGAAAATACATTTAAAATATTTTTTAAAAAATATTAAATATTGAAAAAACAAAATTATATGGCAAAAAAGTTGGTTTAACTAAAAAAGAAAATTTTTTGAAAATCGTTCCGAAAATTATTTTTCTACCCACCCAAGTATATATTTGTCAAATTTGATAGGCATAAATGAGACGGTCTGGTTTGTACAAAATCATCGCACACACATTGAAACAAACAGATACAAGATTTTCCCTTCAGTTTAAGCATCAAAATACGATTGCATCCCGCCAAATATTCTTGCCAACAGATAACTTGGTTTTAGCAAATCTAGACAAATTACTCCTTACCCCCTTTTCTTTCAAAGGGTTGTGCATGATTTATTGGACGTTTGTGATCCGTTCGGATCTGTCCCACCACCGTTTTTACTGAGTCGAGTTTCAATTATTATTAGTTAGCGCATTAGTAACAGAATACATCTAAAGCAGCTAATGCTACTTAAATTTGAACCTCAGTCTAAAATTTGAAGGAGCTCTGCTAAAGAAATCATGAATATCGTAGTCAGGATCGAAGAGTCAATTTAATTAAACTATAACCGATGGCAGATAGTTTATAAATACACTTGAAATAGTTTATTGCACTTACTGTAGATAGCAAAGATGAGGTCATTTCAAATTCATATTCTAGAACGGCTATGTTTCTACATATACTGAAGTGAAATTTTATTTCAAATACAGAAAACTACAAACCTAAACTTTCGATACGAAATCGAAACCAAATCCAAACACATCATGAAGGTCATGATAGGTGCTGCCATCTTTATTTCAATTTTAAAAACCTAACATAAGAAGATTAACTAAGAGAGAGAGAGAAACAAAACTTGACTATTTCTAAAGTGAAATTGCTTAATTTTGATTATTCTCGAAGGTAATTTAGTATATGACTCCAAAAAAAGTAAAGAATTTTAGTTGGAAAGAGAAGCTCGTGAAAATAATTCATTTAAATAATTAATTTAAATGAATTATTAAACTTTGAGATGGAAAAAACTATACAAATATGTACGGGTCCTTTAAAATATTTTTGTTGTTAAAAAAAGTCTCATTTATCTGATAGTTTAATAATTAACATTGTCTCAATTGTTGTACTATAGATTATTTTGAATAAATTAGATGATGTAGGTGTAGTGAATAAAAGAATATTATAAAGATGTGGAAGCAAATAATTGTTAAAAATTTTTAATCAATAAGTTTAAGTAAAAAAACGAATTATTTGTGGCAAAATTATTTTTATTTCCATTAAAGATTAAAAATTTTTGCAATGCTGAAAGGGTTAGTACACCAACCTACAGCCTAACATTGGATAAAAAGTAAGAAAGTAATCCCAATAAGTGTTATTTAAATTTTGTAATTACTTAATTAATAAAATATGTAATTAATTATTAATTAAATAATTTTATAAATTGTCTGATATGAGATTACTTAATTAACATTAGCTCTCAACGAAATGGCAAAACAAAGCACAAACAAAAAATCCTTTAAAAGTCTGAAATATTTTTAAGGAAAAATACCGTTGACTTAAATATAATGAATATGTATTCAAACCTAGCACTCTATAGGCAACTCTCCAGCTTAGCACTCTTACAGTTTGGGGATAGGGAAATATGTGACTCAGAATAATTGTTTTTTGGAATTTGAATTAAAAACTAAATGCAAATTTGAAGCTTTTTCGCGTGTAATAATTTTTAATTATTAATAATTTTTTTACGTGTAATTAAATTAAAAAATATTTTAAGCATATTTTTCTACAATTATGCAAAGATACATGAGAATGAATGTTAAAATCAACCAGAACGAATACAGAAAAGTATAAAAATTCTATTAGAGCAGCAAAATTATATAAGTCATTATTCCAGTTTCATTTTTTCCCTTTTGCAATACGAACTGCGAAAGTAAAATGAACCGAAAGTTTAAAGTTTCTAAAATATTACTGATTATTATGTAGTGAAACTTTAAGTATTTGAAATAGTGATTTGCTGATGAAACTATTGAAATCAATTCATATAAAATAGTTGATTGAAAATTTTAACAATTATTAACTTCGCGAGTCAGTTGGTCGGCAAAGGCTGCTGCATGAGTTCTCATGTCCCCTGATTTTTAATTAAAATAAGAACCCCCCCCCCCCACCAAAAAAAATTAAGATTCCATATTTCTCGTAGATTTACGGGGTAAATTTTTAAAACTCCTCTAAAATAAACAATTTCGCATAATTTATAAATAATTTTGTCGAAGAAGGATATTTAATTAAACATTGCTGTTGGAGAACTCTGATAAAAATGAATGACACCCGTAATATCTCAACCGAGAATTAATAGAAACTTCAGAAATAAACTAATCTTTACTATTTATGAAATATTGCTTCTAATATGAAAATAAAGATTTAATGACTAGGAAAATCTTAGCCTCATATTTGCTAGCGTTTTTCCTGCAGAGAGCATGTGCTCAAGAAAACGTCTAATTTTTTAATGAAATGATTTTTAATTTTACTATTATAAATGCCGCTAACTAAAATATATAAAATATGCCGCTTATTAAAATAAAATTAGTATATAAACATTAAAAAAATACTACACACTTAATAAAACGAAAAACAATTTAAATGTTTTCTGAAAAAAAAAAGAAAAGAAAAGAAAAAAAAGAGTTAATTATAAGGGGCATTTCAATTTTCCAGGTAGCAAACAGAAAAGAGATTTGCGAACCACTTTTGAAAGGTAAATTGTCAGTGATGCCGTTGTTGGAAGTAACAAACAAGCAGAATCAAGTTATTCGATCACAAACTCGCTATAACAAGAATATTCTCCAGGCTATTGTATGTATGATGCAATATATATAGCGCAACAACTTTGAAATGATATTCTAACATTTCACTATATTTATGGATTCTTTGGGAAATACGATTCGTTCCGTTAAAGTCGTAAACGTGTGGATAAAAAGTCGGTGAAGGATAAACTTAAGTTGCCAAATGCAAGTTTGCGAAAATTAAAATATAAACGTTCGAAAACAATAAATGATATTTTCGTGATTCTTTGTGCCTCGAGATTAATTAATGAAAAGTAAGAAAATAAAGGATGAATTGATAGCCTTTTCTGAACATTTTGATTAAAAGAAACCAAAATATAAATTAATAGAGATGTCTGGAGAAGGTTTAATTTAACAGAAAAAGTCGAACAAGTTATTTACAATAATGTTAAAAATATTGATTTAATAATTCCATAAATTTACTTCATCTTAACTCTGCTAAACACGCATTTTTTGTTTTGTCTATTATTAAGACAACTGAATGATTTTTAAAGGATATCAATGCTGTAAATATCAATATTATAATTTTTCGGTTTATTATATTTCCAAAAATTTTATAGTTTAACTTTTAAATAGTCCTTTTGCCAATCATATTCTGCGAATTTTCTTGACATTCCAACTTTAAAATAAATAAATTTTTATGTCTTTTGCGATCAAATCTGACCAATTTATTAAGTTTTGAATGTTACAATATAAGAAGAATGAACAATTGCTCAATATAGTCCAACCACTCTTGAGAAATCATAGTATTCGATTGGTTTCTCAGAGACGGTCGTTGAAATGATTAAATATCGTCCATTTATATAGAATGGTGATATTGAAATTTTTAGAAATCCGTCAGCCGTAGAGATTGATGTATTTTATTGGAGTGCAAATCTTTTTTTCTTTATGATATTAGATTCTCAAGGATATTTTTTTGAATATGATTCAAGGGCAGAGGATAAATGTAAAACTTTTTAAACTCGTAATCACTCAACATTTATTGACACAATTTACACAACTCGTAATTATTTATTTCATTATTAAAACACTAATATAATTGAAAAAATAAATTTTTGAACTTAAAGATAATTTAAAAGTCAGTTTTTTGCTGCAATATTTTCGGAATTCATCGCTGAAAAAGGCCAAAATTTTGTTTAGTTTTTACAAAAATTTCAAAAAAAAATCTTTTTAACGTATACATTTTTATCTCCAAGGTACACACATACCAAGTTACATAGCTCTAGATCATATGGTCTATAGAGCAACAATACATTCACACACGAATGCACAAACACATTCATTTTATTGTAAGTCCAGAATAAATTCCGGACTCTGATTGTCCTGATGTCGGACACTGTTATGTGAATGGTGGATGAAAAGGTCTGAAGTTGTACGTTTTTATGGAAATGAAAGATTCAAATTTTCATTGTTGTTGTTACTAATGGCACTTGGCATGGATTAGCGCGCTGACGCCCGCCAGTGATTTTAAGCCAAGGGTGCGTCTCTTGCTTCAAGTAGCTTCAACTAGGGTCAAGATTACGACTTATCTACGCACTCACACATTCTCTTGCACGGCCTCTTTTTTACAAGAGGGCTGGTACACAGAAGAGCAATCTTTCCCTGACCGGGACTCGAAATCGTAACGCCCAGATCACGAGGAAGACATGCTACCTCTGTGACAGGACGACGGCTCAAATTTTCATAAATCAGTCAATTTTAATGATCGGTTTACTTCATTGAAGTGCATCTTTTCCTATTTAAAATATTAGTGCTTCAAGGATATTTTATTAAATATGACTCACAGAGCAGAGTATCAAAAAGTTTGAAATTCGTAATTCATCAGAGCATTTACTGACTACAAATTACACAAAATGTAGTTACTAATTTCACTTGGACCATTTATTAACAGACCTAAGCACTAAACAATATTCATGCCTATGACTAAAGATTTACAAATTGAGCGTTGGGTCCAGATTTGAATGGATATTCTGCATGAATTAAACCAAGATTACTTTCATGAAGTTGATTTATTTGAATAATAAAGATACTGTAAACGATTGTAGAAAACTATCTTGCGTTAATTTTCTGGAAAATATCGTATTTATTTATTTCATTTCATATAATCACGTGTAGAAAACTAATTTTTTTTGGATTTAATTTGCAGTAATAATTAACTTTTTTTTCCCTCAGAGTTTTTGTTAACGTCATGGCAACACGCTGATAAAAGATAAATGTTTGCCATGCTCGTGAGAATTAAATTGTTATTTTGCAAAAAACAAATTGTCGAAAAATACGGTTAAAATATTTATTTAAAAATTCGTTATAAATTAAAATTTAATTTGTAGTTAAAATGATAGCATTAAGAAGATAATTTTTTGACCATTAAGTTATTATGAAAATCCTTTTCGTGTGATAATATTTTCGGAAGTTATCTAAAAAAAATTTGAATTTTGCTTAATTTTTAATTAATTAAAATTCTAATTAAAAATTTTGGGAATTTAAACCATTCTCGAATCCAATTGAGCATTCATCAAACAACCAAAAAATTTCATCAAAATCCGTTTAGCCGTTTTCGAGTTCAGTTACATACGCAAGCACAAGGGAGTTTATATATATATATATAACTTTTTTTTTCTTGTATCTGATATAAAAATTTGTAGGAAACTTAATTTTTAATATTTTTCTGCTAAATACAAAACTGTTGATGAGTTCCCACTCTTTTTTTTTAATTCGAAGATGAAATCAGGCACCAAGGCAAATGTGAAGTTCCTTTTATAGGGAAACGCGCACACTCATGACGAATTTTTTTCAGCTTATCCAACAAGACTGCAAAAGAATGGAAACACTTGCGTAAACAAGAGCTTCATGAGGATCAGCAGAAACTTAAAACCCTTTATACATTCTACAAGCACAGCTCGTGCAATTTATGTAGTATAAAGAGTCAAATGCTTTCGTTCCGAGGAGTATTATTTGTCGATTAGATTCAACGGGATCATGAAAGGGCTGGTAAGTACTGCTTCTCATTTGTAAAAGCACATTTTGAGCAAAATCCACTCGGAGGAATTCTGTCTGTTCGCTGTTCGAATATTAGCCAACACGATAACTTCAAAACAAAAAGTGCTAGATCGATGAAATTCGGCTTAGAGATTTATATAAAGCAATTATTTATCAGATATTGAGATAAATCCAAAGGGCGGTTTAACACATTGTATTATCAAAAACGTGTAAGCGAGATAATATATCTAAAAAACGCATCGAGTGAAATATATCAGATGCGGTTCTATAATTACAAGAGCAGATTATTTTCAAATTTCCTCAGATTCTGGATTCAATCGATTAAGAAGCAAATACTTCTAAAATGTGCGTCCTATTTTCGGATAACACTATTAACAAAGGGTTCAATTCCGAAAAATCTCTGAAGGGAACTCAAGTAAGTCAAGTAGAAATGTCAAAATCTCGTAAAAGTCTAATATTTCGTAACCACTGCATGCCGCCACGGAACATGCTCTCTCTCTCTCTTACAAAAGGTGCACAATTTTTGCAAGGGGAGGGATGACACATTAATTGCACAGCTAAACGATAGAGTTTAGGAAAGCCTCCCCCCCCGGCTATTTTCTTGCGTATGGAGTAGGGAAAGAGCAAACATGTTAATAGAAAAAGAAAATCGGCAGCAGGATTTAGGATTTCCATGTTTCAGATCACAACTTAGTCCGGAAGAAATATATTCACAGTCATGTGGATTTGTCTATTGATCAATAGAAAAGATGACTCAAAAATGCAATGAACTTCTATTGCAGGAAATTGAACCTTTGCTCTCTGCACCTAATTATGACGATAAGAATTTTTTTGAAATCTGCCTGTCTTTCCGTTCGCATACCAGTAGACATTATTATTTAAAAACACATTTGGTGTGTGTTCTTGAGGCTAAGAATAAAAATCTGATTAAAATTCTAGATCCAGTCGATCGACTCCCAAATGTTTGTTCTGTTTTCTTCATTTTGTCATATGTTTCTTGGAGTGCACATTTTTATAATGAAAACCGCAAACAGCTTTTCCGACCCTCCCGGCGGTACGCGGAACATTCTCAGGGACGGATCCCTCTGGCAGCATTGTTGGGAACTAACTCTCAGTCCCAAAGGGTATCACCTGCTCAGGTACAGCCCCACCCACAGGAGGCACGCACCTTCATCGATAAGGGGCAGCTGTTCCCACATCAATTCTGCCTCCACCAGGTTGGTGAGAAAGAACTACCATTTAGAAGCTTCTCCTCTATGTATCTGAGGTACTCCCAGGAGGAATTTTTAAGAGAAGATATGAATACAGCTTTTCATATTATGTTAGTAAACACAAAATTTGAGAGAAGACTTCTATTGTGTTTTCTACATAAGAGGTGACACAATTATTCTAACTCAAACCTTTCCAATCTTATCCTCCCCCCGGGCAATTAATCCGTGTGTACCACCGAACGCAACGTAGATGCAGTATCACTTTCTATTTGCAATTCGTAAGAGACTGAAGGATTGGCGATGGAAATGATAGGAAATGTCTTATCCACGTAAAAATGACCCAGAAGAAAGATATTTATAAAGCTACTTATTTTCACTCTTAGTGATAAAAAAAAAATATTTTTGACTCTATATTATATACTGGCCAGGGATGAAGTAGCCAAAGCATAATGCAATATATTATTTTCGATGACAAAGCATCATTTAAATATTTTAAAACTCGGTTAGCAATTGGTAGAATAATTAATTTTAACCTTTCTTAAATGTGTGGCGATCCTGGTAGCGGACGCAAGAAACAATAATTACAAGATTCAATAATATTTATAAAAACAGATTCAAAATTAGGAACTAAAAAAGTAGGAAGTAATTAAAATAAAAGAACTTCTTTTCAAAGCATTATTAATTTTTTTTTTATAAAATGGCAGAAATTGTTGAAGATTTAGCACAGTTTTTTACCAGATGGCCACACTTGTTTGATGTCTTTTCAGGTGATTCTATTTCTCTCGATTCTGGCGGCAGGATCTTCGTCTCATCTGAGCAGAAGACCCCCGAGAAGATTTCCCGTCTTTTTGCCGCAGCAGGCGGGTCAGGAATCTGCCAGTTCTTTGGGCGGCGCGCAAGTCGGAGCCTACAGCCACACTCGCGGACAGCCGACGCAAGCCAGGATCCCCGTCTTCTTGCCAAGGGGGGACGCTTCCTCCCTAGGAAGTTCCGCCGTCGGACTCTACAACAGGGACAGCCATCGACGGGGAAGATTGGTTCGAACGAGATTTCCCGTATTTCTGCAACCTGAGGATTCTGAATACGCCGTGTCGCTGGGAGGTGCCGATGTGGGCGCGTACAGGAAAGGGGGCAGAGGTTCGGACGTCTCGGGGGCTTCTTTAGGAAAAGCGCCTGTCGGTCTGTTTGGAAGAGAATACTAAACGAAAGGTACGTTCCGAATTTTTGCTTCTTCGAACCTACATTTAGAGTGAGTTTAAATGGACATCCTATTTAAACTGAAGTAACTTGTCTCATTAATGCCACAACAGATTTGTGTCACGTGAGACAGTATCAATAGAATTAATAATGGCATTTCTGTTAACTTTCCTGCATACAAAGTATAAAGTATTGTTATCATCACAGAATCGAGATTCCGACAATGGATCTCCACGCTTTAGATCTCCTTGAGTTGGAAAAAAACTTTTTTGGAATTATGTCTGATACAAAGAAAACCGCTTTGATGTAAATGGAAGAAATGATCTAATTTTTACACAAAATTGTAGATCTCTATCAAATTTTGAGCAAAATTTTTGCAGAGGAAATCCATCCAGTCCGACTGTTCGAATATAACATAATAACCACAAAACAAAAAGATGGACAAAATTCGGTACACTTGTTTGAGATATATAGATACCTATCAGAGTTTGACTTCAATCAAACCAAGTTGAGTGTCTATTCTATATTTTCAGAAACATATAAGCTCAAAGACGCTGCGGCTTAAGATATTCATCGCTAAGTATGAATTACATAAATACTCCATGAAAAGGCCAATATCTTTTCGTTGTTGACGTTTTTTATACCAAAAATAAATGGAAAAAAAAACTAAAGGTATTCTTCAGATATGTATTAGAAAGTTCAACCTATCTAAACTGGCGTAAGAGATAAATTTTAGCCCACAGAGACCTGTAATTGGAAGTATCTGAAAGACGTCGGTAACTTTGCAAGAGTTAAATATATGAATTGCTATGGTGTATTGTAATTGCAGTTGTATTTGTATTTTGTGTCGAATTTTGGTTTCAATAAGTTTAGAAAATAAGCGTTTGAAACTTAAGTTAACCTTAATTAAAGAGAAAGGTGAGGGATACCTCCCACTGGTTTCGATGTGGTTCTGAAGCTTTCTTCTTCGATCGATGATCATACTTTTTGCTATAATCTCTGGTATTTCTGTTACGAGAATGCATTACTGTATCTGCGGAGGCAATATTTAAAATGAAAAAAAAAAGTTATTTAAAACTTCTAGAAGTTAAATAGCCTAAAATACTTATTATGTTCAAGATTCTATTAGGAGAGATTGCTATTTACTTATTTTACTTGGTTTGCTTTCTAGAACTGAAAAGTCTGGGAGAATTGATATGAAAACGTTACTCCTGAAATTCCTTTTTCACTTCATTTTTAATAATAAAAAAAGAAGCAGAAAAGCAAGATTAGTATTGTTTGTAGCGACACAAAAATTATTCGTTGAAAGATATAGGTTAAAAAATTTGTTTCCTCTTAAGTGTGATAAAAGGGCAAAACAAAACTTTGCGAGCTAAAAACATACCCTTATTTTTTTATATTATATACGGAGCATTAATTATAAATGAAAGGAAATGCCTTCAATCGAATAAAGTTCTTTTACTATTCAATCTGTCTTTTTCATTTCTGTCAGAGTGATTGTCCCTCATATTATTCTGGAACTCTTTCATTTAATATATTCGCATTTTTAATTATTTTGTAGTCTAATAAAACAAAAAATAAGTGTATTAATTTAAAGCTTGCCTAATGTAAATACCTACCTATTTTCCAGCTGATGTAATGACTGATCATGAGATTGGCAAACTGTTTCAGTTAATATTTATTGCGAATGGACCCATTAAACTCCGTTCTCATAATAATATTTCATAGTTAAGCTTTTTTATTCAAATATAAATGCCTATATATACTCTTAGAGACTTCGTATGGAAAAAAAGAAGGCATCTATCCATGAAAAAACTATAAACCTTTTTTTAAAATCACTTATAATATTTTAAATAAATATTGCTAATGTAACTAAACGTAGAAATCTTTTTTTTTTCAATGTTTTTAGTTTTAGAATAGTTTTTAATTTGGTATATTTTCTATTTCAGGACGAAAGAAATATTAACAAAATGGAGAAAGAGAGTCTGCATTTGGAATATTGTTTTATAAATTGAATTACAATAAACTCTGTACATAATAAAGTATCAGCAATTAAAATTAATTCGAAATATGAATCAGATTATAAATATTTTCACTCAAAATCAGAGAATAGTACTGTAACATGAAACATCGCAGCAAGATGATGATTAAGCTTTGATTCGTCTGTTTTATCTTACAGCTGTCGCATTCTGGCATAGTGACTTTTCATCATCCAATCCACAGAAAAAGAATGCAATCAGAAGCATTAAATTTTTAAAAAATATATGATATTTTGAAAGATGTTAAAACATTGGAGCTATGAGGGAAAATAAAAATTTTAATTTTGCTTAGTAGCAATAGAATTTCTAAAATCTTAAAAAAATATTAAAATTAAAGAAAAATACTGCACCGAAATAAAATAAAAATCACATAAATACTAATTTTTAATTTAAAATGGTGAAAAAAATGGGAGTATATTGTTAAATTTTACCAATTTAATAAGGGAAAATGTTAATATTCGATTGATTTTAACAAATAAAACAGATTAAAATTTGAAAAATACTTTTCTTAGAGAGAATTTTCTACCAAAAAAGAAATTGTGTTCGGATTTCGTAATTTAATTGGAAATCCCCATTCCTTTTGAACGATATTCATGATTCGTAATAAATAGATAATTGTAAGCGTATTAGCATTTATATTTAAAAAACAAAAGAATTTGCAATTAGCAGTAAAAGAAACTGACTATTTATTGTTCTTCTTTAATACCAACATGATGAACAACACGGACAAATGAAAACAAATGTCAAGTTCTAGGATATATATATATATATATATATATATATATATATATATATATATATTTCATGG
>JAOUZG010032936.1:4240784-4280106 GCA_026289955.1 Argiope argentata | reverse complement strand
ATTTTTATTCCTAAGTCCTTAGCCTTTAAAGTTGTCATTAAAAATGACATAAAACATAAATAAATATTGTGAAATGCAGTCTGGTGGCAAATAAATAAGTTGCTTTAATCTCTCTGTGCTATTTTCCTTCTAAGGGAATAACTACACTAAAATAAAATAATTTTTTCATTATATGGGAACAGTCATTAAATAATAAAAAATGAAATATTAAAAATATTATCACAAAATCCTTCTGCTTATCATCAAATTGTGAATAAAATTTTATTGCATGGCTTGAATTTCTATTTTATGCAACCTGTTTTTTAATTTTATTCGCCTAAATTTAGAACTAGAAGTGGATATTGAAAAATGAGGGGCTAAAGTCATCAGCAAAATTATATGATGGATATTTTTCAAATTTATGTCTTTAAAAATATAATGTAAAGCTGCTTTCAAGTTAAAAACTAGAAGTAGTTATTAGGATTTTAAATTTTATTTATTCAATAATTTGAGAATATTTTAAAGCTTTAATTTTTTTCTCGGTAATTTGGCACCAGTTTTCTGTTAATTGAGCGCCTTGAATGACAAACCTATTACTGAGATTATTGTTCCATTTCCATTAAAGAACCTTTTTTAAGTATATTTTATAAAATTTTGATGAACTAACCAATATTATGCAAATGTAGAGGTTAAAAACTGTAATGATCAAAATGTGAATGAGGATTATATTATTCAGTAGAAATGAAGCATTGTTTTTGAAAGTATAAGGCATGAAAAATTACATATTTTTTTTAAATTTTAAATTAGCTGCTTCCGAAATTGTTAATGAAATTTATGAAATTTCGATTTATACCGGAAGTTTGATAAGACGTTAAATTTATTCTTCCAGTAGCGAATAAACTTCCAGCCTTAATTTTTCTGTATTTCCCAATAACATTTTTTTAATGGTTTTCTAGCTTTTAAGTCACAAAATTATTTTTACGCAAAGAATTATAAATCATTTGAATCATTAAAAATCCATTCAATTATTTAAATCTTTTAGCACATGGCCATTAAAATTTGTATAACATGATAAAAATTTTAATAAAAAATTATCTATATTTAGAATAAAAAAGAACTAAGGAAATTTATTGATATGCTTCAAATTTATTTTACAGCAACTATAATTTTATGCAGGAAATTTTAAATTGAAATTTTCAATGAATAATAAATATTGTAATCATTAAAAATTTTACTGTCAGAAATAATCTTACTTATTTTAAACTAAATTTAAAATCCTTTTAAATGTCAGTTTAAAGGCTTGTTATGATTTGAAAGGAATGTTGAAATAAGGGAAGAACTTTTAACATTGAATATCAGTTTCATTATCGAGAATTTACGATGGAAGCTGTTTGCCAGCACAAACTATTGTTGCGTTCGAATTGATATTGAAAAATTGCATTCGAATAAAAAAAAACGCACATTATGGCCAAATTTTATTGTTTTATTTCCTGTTTTCATTTCAAAACACGCTCTCAAGCTGGTTTATCAGAGGAATATTAAATAAAAATGTTTTGGGTGGGATGGTGCAACAGCGTAACATACAATTGTAAAAGTTATGTTAATAATTGTAAGAAGCGCCAATAACAAGATTCTGAATAAGTATATACATGCATTGAAAACGAAAATTAATTACGATTTATTTGACTTATCCATCGATTGACACACTGGATCAAGCTTTAACGTGGGCCATGATTTATCGTCATGATATCAGTAAATAGTTTTTTTTTAAAATCAATATTTATGAAGGATTGATTTTATTCCTATATATAAAAAATCTGCATAGTCCGAACGATAAATATAGCAAAAAGGCTAAATTCACGCCAGATGATTAATATTTCTTGAAGATTGTATATCAGTACTAGAGAAGGCATACTTCGCCTTTGCCACTGAACATAATATTTTATGGGGGGGGGGGGTCATTTGAGACAAAGTGTGGGAGGGAGCACGCATGCTGGTTACTTTTCCTTTCACTTCGTATACTAAGAGATTATAATAAAAAATCTAATTTTGAAATTTCGACGAATCTTTACGCTTCAGACATTCCTGATTCTATAAAACACACTTCAAAAATTATGTCTGTCACTCTGTCTGTCAGTGAAAATCTCTTCAAGCTAGGCAGATGAAATTTAGTTTGCGTCTTTTACATCAAATGTTCCCATTTCTCTCGACATTTAAATGAAACCCATTGTATGATTCATTTATATGTTTGCCTTTCAAAACAAAAGACAGTTATCTTTCTGTCTGTCGGAGTGTTCGTGAACACGACGACTACAAAACGCAAAGAGTTATATCGATAAAATTTTGTGCAGTTTTAAAATTCAAAATATAAATCTACATCAAGTTTCGAACCAAATATATCAAGATGATATCCCCAGGCATGTACATTTACTAACTACAGCAAAATCTAGGTAAACGAAATGTGATATTTGTAGTTCTGTATTAAGCATTTTGCTTCAACGGTTAAAAAAAAGACGACTTTTTAAAAGAATAGTCCATTTTCTTCATTTTACTACAAACTACAAAATCCTCACAATTTAAACTGCAAACGTAAAGTCTCTGCTTTTTTATGCAGGAAAGAGTGCTTATAGCACCTTTATTACAGAGTATGCTCAAAAATTTGGAAGGTCCATCCCTATTACTTTCAATTATCACCTTTCCTGATCACATATAAACAGTAGCTACATGTATACGCTTGCCTTTCGAAACAAAATCCACAAAAAGAAGGATACACCTATCTGACGCGTGATATGAAGCTGTTTATCACATTGCAAGAAAAAAAGCTCCCGTCAAATTCGTGGAGGAGTGACGTCGCACAAAAGTTTTCCAAACTTAAGACATCCTCTCGTGAATTTGACAGTACGGGATCCTTCTCATTGATCCGGCCCATTATGAATCCTTTTCATTCGTTATCCTATAAATACCCATTCTTGATTTCGATCTGCATTGAAAGTGGGACAAAGTGAATAGCACTGTGCCTAATAAAATGCAAACTATTCCATTTATTATCGCAAACTAATATTGTGCGCATGGATTGTTTATGTCACATTTGCAGGAAGTAAACAAATCAGTTGTACCAAGTAGTTCGACCCCAAAGTCGCAATTACTGGAATATTTTTGAAACTATTGCACAATACTGGAATTGTTTTGAAGCTATTGTATTTGTTGCAAAATCCACTGAAGTAATTTTAAAATTATATTCCGACATTTACTACGCCTTTGCAGATTATTTGTGAAACAATTATAACTCATAAGAGTATGAGTATAGAGTATACAAAAGGCCGTTACAGGGAAAACGAAAGTGGCAAGATACAAGAGTGCGAAAGTTAAAACATAAAATTCATAAACACCTAACAATATTCCCGCGATTCTTTTTGGATTGGGATTGATTAGTTAAAAATAAGAAACCTAGTGATAAATGGAGGGTGTCATCTGAAGGTGACGCAATGTCACAGAAACGTCAAACATTGTGATTTGAGGTGGATGGTTTGAACTGTTATTAAAATATGTGAACAGCACATGAAAAAATTATGGATATCTTCAAATTCAATACGCATATGCTAGGTAGATTATAGGAAGAAACTTGGAAGTGTTTTCATTTATGAATGATCCAATTTAATATCAATATTTGCAGGCTACTTAAAAAAAGTAGTAGCTAAAAACAGTATATATAATAAATTTTATAAAATATTTTTCAAAAATACAATTCTATAAATGTTCTAAAATGTAGAAATCTTTTTTTATGATAGTTATTTTCTAATTTTTAACATTAATTTTTTAACCTGTCATTATTAACCCTTCGCTCTCTGAAAAATAATTAGATGCAAAATTATTCACCTAATACAAATATTTGTTTATTGCTATGAAAAATGAATATGCATAATTCTTTTAAGTCGAATTCCTTTGAAAAGTTAATCTACATCTCCTAACCATTATGTAGGCGTTTTTAACAATTAAATTTGGAAAAGAAATAAATAAAACGTCAAAATGATGCGCAGCCTTGAATGTCGAATCAGAGGAGCCATCGGGGTGCAAAGGGCTAAATATCATGGAATTATTTTACTTCCCTCATTCGCAACATGGTGGAAGCCGCGGTGTGAAAATGAAATTTAGTTAAGTCAATCAATTAGTTAACGTAGTTTCGAAAGTTAAGTTTAAAGCTTGAAAAATGTTAAAATAGCGCATTTTTATCCGAAGTGTAAAACATTGAAGAATCATCTATAATCACCTGCTTGTAAACTCGCTATGCCAAGTTCTGTGATGAAGATTAATTGCTTTTGTAAGTCAGTCTACCTGTGTCTAAGAACTTTCGAATCACCCTGTATGTTTTCACCTTCACATCTGAACAGAGTCCGCCTTCTCTATGAAGGGACCAGAGGGCAAAAGGCCCTTTAAAACCATTTTTTTTGTAAAGTAAAAATAAAAATTACAAATTCGAACACATATTACTATTGCTTATTTATTTAATGCGGGATTTTGTTTGTGATATCGATTATTTCAGGAAAAATTAGAGGATTTTTTTTGAAATTTCCGTTTCAATTCTTAGCATAGCTAGTACAATTACGCGTCATGCTTGATTGAAGGCAATTCTTGATTAATGTCAATCTGCTGAAAGAGCGCTCATCATTTATTATAGCATCTGGCAATGTAAAGAAAAGTTTTAAAGCAGTTAATATCTTTAGAAATAAGCCATTATAATTATTAATCAGTATATATTGCAAAATATGTCGGTTGGTATTTACACCCTTTATTTCAAAATCAAATTCAATAGCAAAACAATTATTTGGATTAGATTTGCATCTACATCAATATCATAAATGTTTTAAAGTTTTGAGAAATTTTTTTAATTCATGTTTTTCTAAAGTTTTTATATCATTGATTAATTTAAAATACTTCAAAATCTCTCTTTTATCTGCACAATAACAGTATCAACTCAGAGTTAAAAAATAACTTCTAAATTCCTCAACCGGGTTTTCTATGATTTCATTTTCTGCTCTTTCAAAACATAATTTTTCTCTCTTTTTTTCGAATTCATTTTTCAGGCACATGTTCTAAAAGAATAAAATAATCGCTTTTGCTTAGCCTAAAATGAGTTAAATTTTGTTCTGAAATTTCGGATTTTACTGACTAAATTAAAAGCTAATATTCTAAACCATACTATTAAAAATAAAATATGCCATTTCTTGTATTGAATCCAATAGACTTTTAGTTCAAATACCACTGTATTCTTGTCATTTGATTCAATAAATTCTTTTAGTGCAGTGCAAGTCGTTCAAACTGTGTATACATTGCTTTAAGCCTGTTTATTTTTGCTTCTCAACCAGTGTGGCATACTGATTTTAGAATAATGTTTAAATACATTTTTAGAAGCTCCCACCGTTTTGTAGATGCAGAAAAAAGCAATATAAACGTTGCTTATATCCTCCCCCCCCAAATATCTAATGCCGGAAGCAACATCCCCAATTAATAAATTTAAAGAGTGTCATAGCCAAGGTGCATTTCATGTTTCTACCATTGTCGCGTGCACTTGTCCACAGCACTCCATAATATCTAAATCAAGCTCACTTAATATTTCCAACAGAGCTTTTGCTATTCCTTCTCCAGTACAACAGAAACTTCAATAAACCCTACTAACGACTCATGTATACTTAATCTTTTCTCTTCAAAATTTTCATGCCTAAAAAAGGAAGAAGTTTGTTTTTTATGGGAAATATCAAAAGTCGAATCCATGTGGATACTGTAACCAGGGCTAATTTTGTACCGTCTTTAAATTTTTAAAGAACTTTTTACTAAGAATTTCCTAGCGCAAGAATAGTTTGTTTCTGTGATGTACAGTGGGCCTCAAAATTGAGTATACACCTCAAAAGTTTGAGATATTTTATGAATAATAAGCTAAATTTCAGTTCTAAATAAGTGAATTTATCGTTGTTGATATTCTTGTCATGTCTCTAGTGAAATGTGAACAAAAATATTAGCTTCATCCTTCCTTTTTTAGAAAAAATGAAGTGGATATCTAACTTTACCGAAAAACGAAGTCACAAAATTGAGTATACACTTAAAGAATTTGTCAGTTAATTACCACTTTTTTTTAAAAGAAATTCTGTTACGTATTGCTAAAGTTGCGCCTGGCGAATATAAACGCAATAATAGTATTTCACTAATCCAGTCGTCATTTTTTCGTTTTAAAACTTCGTAATGAGCTCTAGGACAGAAACTTCTGAAAAGGAACGTTGTTTAGTCATCCAATGGTCAAAAGATGGCAAATCTCTGAGAGAAATTGCATCGCTAATTGGGAAAAGTCACGGTTGTATTCAAAAGATAATACAGAAATATCGAAAATCTGGATCTGTGGCCAATATTCCAGGAAGAGGGCGTAAGGAAATTTTAAGCAATACTACAAAGAGGAAGATTATACGTTCTGTAAAGAAAAACCCGAAGTTAAGTGCCACAAAACTTGCATTTACGATGTCCTCAGAAATTGGAAGAAGCGTTTCAGCGGAAACTGTTAGACGTGTTCTTCACAAAGCAGGATTCCATGGCCGAACTCCAGTAAGAAAGCCACTCATTAGTCACGTCAATAGGAAGAAAAGACTTATTTTTGCAAAGAGTCACATTTCAAAACCGGAATCATTTTGGAACACTGTTCTATTCTCTGATGAAAGCAAATTCAATGTCTACGGAAGCGATGGACGATATAAAGTGTGGAGAGAAGTTGGGAAAGAACTTGATCCCAAGAACACCATAAAGACGGTTAAGTATGGAGATGGATCCGTCCTTGTTTGGGGCTGTATGGCAGCTGGAGGTGTAGGAGAACTTGTCTTCATAGATGGCATTATGGATAGAATGGTTTATCTTGACATCTTGAAGAATAATTTGCAAAAAAGTGCCGACAAACTAGGACTTGGGTCAAACTTCATCTTCCAGCAGGACAATGACCCGAAGCATACAGCAAAAATAGTCAAGTTGTATTTGCTGTACCACTGCAAGCAACAACTACATACTCCACCGCAATCTCCTGACTTAAATGTCACAGAGAATTTGTGGGCTCAGTTTTAAAAATCTGTTCATGAACATGAGGTGACGAGCAAAGAGGATCTAAAGAAGGTCTTAAGAGAAGAGTGGGCAAAAATTTCTGCGGAAACAACAAAAAAGCTGGTGGAATCCATGCCTAAAAGACTGCAAGCTGTGATCCAGGCAAATGGATACGCAACTAAATATTAATTTGCTTTCTTTATGGAAATTAATAAAAGTGTATACTCAATTTTGTGGTGTAGTTTTTTTATCCAAGTGTCATATTTATTCATTTTTTTAAATAAATTTAATTTCACAATTTTTTTTCATTACACACTGGAAGAGGAGGATAACTAGTATTTCCAGTAAAAAACAAAATTTTCTTACAGCAAAATTTACTTCATTAGGTAAAAATATACGTTATGCGTTTAGGTGTATACTCAATTTTGAGGCCCACTGTAAGTGCTAAATCATGCGCAGTTCTATTTTTGGATTTTTTTAAAAAATTTTTTTATTTATTTGATTCGTAAGCACCTGGTCGTATTTACCTAATGATTCGATCAAACTTTAGATTATCGCATTCTGAAAATATATTCGCATCTTCAGTTCTTTGAAATAGCAATTTAAATCGTTTTTTCTCCTCATTTGTATTGGCTTCATTTGTTTTATCGAACAGTCGGACATGAATTCAGTCGCTTCAGTAATTCTTTCCAAACAATAAATGAATTAAAGGACAAATAGAATGCTCGTGATATTAAATTACAGTTGACAACTTTCTCCTGTTTTTACAAATACCTATAAATTGTGTAAATTTTTCGTTTCCCCTGGAAAATAATATACCAGAAGAAACTGATTTATAATAAGGTGAAATTTTTATCATTGAGGTGAAAATTTTACTTTTGGGTACTTTTTTAAAAAGTAGTAAATTATGGAAAATGATCTACTTTCACCATTCTTAGCAAATACTCCTTTATGTTCTACAGGTTGGTTTTTAACGCAAAATATTTTAAAGTGACCGGTTGTAATGCTTGGTCATAAACCTGAATCACTTACATGCACTTGATCACGTTTGTTATTTCCATTTTCGTCATTATTTTCTAATTAAATCATATCTGTGTAAACATATTCTTTAACAATTTTCACGTTTCTACACTTTTATTGTAAAATTGTGTAGTTTTTGCGGAACTTTTTTCGCCGTTTGAAGCTTGAATTGTAACTTCTGAAGTTGAAGAAATGTGATTATCAGAATTACTTAGTGGAGAAATAAACATATATGTTCAAGACTTGAAATTTAGCTTTTCTTTTTCTTTCTTTTTTGAAACCGAGTCTTGATCACAAAAGAGTTATTTCCTTGGCACAGATAAATGTAATTCTGATGCATTGTTTTTTCATGGAGTATGTTTAAAGAATTAAATTTTAATGACTTGTTAAGAAAAATTTTCGTTGCCCATTTAAAATTTTACTTTTCTCTTTGAAATGTATTTAATGTCTTATTTTTTCATTTATTCGACTTCTAAATTTTGTTGAATTTAAAATATAAAAATTTCGCTATGTTTCATTGAAAAAAAGCATAACTTGGAAGCTTATGCACTTTAAATTAATTTAGGAGAGGCAAACAGATTGGAAATATCTAATTAAAATAGAAACTTCTATCATCGTAAGAAAAAAAAATGTCTCCAAAGCTTGTTCTTTCATGTAGAACTTAAGTAACAAAGTTCATGCTGGTTATTTTTTGCGCAGAATTCACGGAAAAGATTCCGTGCCAGATCCTTCTTCGCACCATGAACCATACAAATAACATTGACCACCGACACCATAACTGTTGATATGGAAAATTGTAATTTCACAAGAATGTGTTGTGTCTGCCAAGCTGAGATCAATTCTGCATTCGAATCTATTGTTCCATGAATGCTGCCACAGCGAAAATTTAAACAATGGACCTTCTGGTCAGCTGAAAATGGTGTACGTTTTTACGTGGCTCGAGTTCCTCTGTTTTCTGTATATAAAGACTCGCTGCATGATATTGATCATCATCACCCAGCGCTCCGAAACATTGCAACCCCTGCCACAGAATTGCACCTCGCTCGTTTATCAGCATGAAGTTTATCGTAAGTATTCTATGTTGCAACTTTCCTTTTCAGGCGTCTCCACCCTCATAAGTCGTCTCTTCTCATTTTTAACGAGTCGCTTCTGACTCACGATGGAAGCAAGCTCCGCTTTCGGAAATTAGTTAAATATTGGCTCTTTTCAGACCTATTTCAATATTTTGAACACTTTTATTTATTTTACCCAGTTTTTCATTTGCTAAGATGGATTCGAGTTTTCATTCAGTTTCTGATGTGGCAGAATTTTAAAAATAGTAGCAGTAGCCTTATTTTATTTTCTTATTACTTTATCTATTGGATAATAGATGGAATTTATCTTTTAGATAATTTTGGATAATAGATAATATCTAATTAGATAAGCATCCCGTGGTACATTGAAATGGTCATTATAGTGAGATGAGATACTGTTCTGTGAAGATGCGCGCGCGTTAATGTATTGTTTTGTCTTCATGTTTTGTGTGAAACGTGATCATTGACGAAATGTCCCCGAAAACGTGGGTTCTCTTGCTGTCACTGCATGGATCATGACGAGCTTCATTACACCACAAAATTCTGCAACCTTGCATGTTCTCGACACCATTGTAATAATTTCGGGACTTTATATTAAATTACCAGATAATCCATTAAATGAATGAAATATCGAGCGGAGGATGAAGCACGTGCGTCAGCAGATCGCTGCGCCAACCGCGAATCATTTCGCCCTCAGCCGATTCCCAACAAATGAGCATGGCAATTTCCCAACCAAAGTGATTAAAAAATTATAATGAAACATAATTTTAGCCGAAGATTCCTCTCTCCAGCAGAAGGTTATTTACCACCCAAAAATAACTCAAATTGTCAGCTATTTACAAATCACACTATAGAACACACAGAAATTCACATTTCAAATTATCTCTACCTTATCAATATTTCATAAGAGTCTCTTCTAATATCCGAAATAATGAAAGATTTATCCCTTAACAATAAGATAAAGTAGTAAAATACAACACAGAAAGATTTTTAATTATCAAAAAATATATTTAATAACGACAAAAAACATTTTTTTCCTGCTAAACTGTGTTAATTTTTTTTCTCTGCAATATTTATGGTAATAAGTACTGAAATAAATAATTAAAAACAATAAAAAATAACATAAATAAGGAAAATATAAAAATGACGATTAAAGTTCAGTTTTCTCTTTTCAATCTAAATTTATAAATGCCACAGGGAAAGAAATTCCGGACATTAATCCAAATTTTTGTTCCGGAAAGAACATGCTTCGTTATGTTTATACCGATGCTTTTCAGGTGAAGTTTTTGATCGGATTATGTTTTCAGGTGGTTTTGCTCTTCGCCATGCTTGCCGTAGCCGCTGCGCAGCGCAGGACTAGATTCCTGTTCCCCAGACTTCCAGTTCTCCCCTCACTTGGAGACGAGGAGTACGCTGCTTCTCTAGGAGGTGCCCCTATCGGTCTGTACAGGAGGAACGACGACAGGAGCGGTTTCGGTAGGTCCCTAGGAGGCTCCGAGGTGTCTGGAATCTCTCTGGGAGGTGCCAAAGTTGGTCTGTACGGAAGGGAGCGCCCAAACAACAGGTTTCCACTTTTGGGATAAGAAATATATGTGAGTATTTTCTTCTTCTGCCTCTCTAACTTTAATTTTGTGGGCATGTAGGATAGGATACTTCATTGGAGCCCTTTTTTAAGGAACAATTATAGAAAAAAAATTAATAAAAGGAAATTAGAGAAAATTTTGTTTTTCTTATCTGCAAACTGCTGTAATTAACATGTTAAACATCGCACTTTTAAGCAGCGAAGTTAAGCTTATTAAAATTGGGCCATCAGTTCAATTTTAGAAAATTTTCTCCCATGTTAAACATTCTACATAAGTAAGCACTAATGAAATGAAAATATTTTTCCTTATTATCAAATTAATGATGCATACAAATCCAAAAATATCTTCTTTTTTTTTTTTAACTTTTTCACTCCTTTTTGACATAACATGTTTTTTCTAGTTTCATTCGTAAATTACTTTAGCGTTTCAAAAATTCCCTAATTCATGTATTTAAAGTTTATTTTTATGCGTTGACAAGTCCCTATTACAATTTATGAGGAACATTGTTTTCTGTTTCTTTTGTTTGTGATATGAAAAATCCCATAAAATCATACAAAAGGGAAAAAATTCTTTAATATCATTATTTAGTATATTGAGTACAATTTTAGCTAAAAAGGAGCAAAACCGTTTTCATCTAAAGATATAAAGTGGTATTTTTGCATCTTCAGAAAAAGTTATTACGTGTTATTATATCTTCTGTCTACCTAAAACATCTCATAATCTTTTCATTGAAATATGCAACCAATGATGTCTAACTGTAAGCAGTTACTCACTAATAGCCATCATGCAGCGTTTTCTCCCTTCTATGATTCAACGAAACCCATTCATATCGTTGAAACATCAGTTGGCTATTATTATTTTATACAATGGCATTTATGTCATAAAGGAATTAGATAGGCAATAGGTCAAAGAAAACATTCCTGATCTGCATTCTGAAATTCAAAGCAAGTGTCTGCATGCTGCGTTGTGCGAACATATCTCCAACAGAAAAGAACATAAGAAAGAATTTAGGGAGAAAATATTGCTTTTTTACTGAGTATTTATAAGTCGATACTAATGAAGTTTGAAGCAAAAAAAAAAATCAATTCTCCTGCAGTGTGATTTTTTAAAAAAATTGTAATATTTAGTAGTTGGACAGAAAAACAGGATGAATTATATAAGGTCCAACAGGCTAAGCTTTTGTAAGATTTACTAAAATTTGTACAAGCCCCATAAACAAGCATTTTTTTTACTTCAAAGCATATTTTATAGCATGTTTTCTGTTATTTTAATTTCGGCAACTATTTTATAAATTTTAGTCGTGTATTGTATTCCTTTATTTAAAAACTGTTACAGAAAACACATGCCCAGCAGGAAAAATATGATACACATTGAGAATAACTTTTATAGTGTCTAACTCAATTAGAGGAGACTTAAAAACCATATAAGGTATCTGAGGCTAATAAGACTTTCAATTAAAAAAAAGATTTCAACACCTTGGTGGAAAATACTTTTTATTCTCAAGATGGTAGAAACAAAGTGTTGCACAAAAACGAAGATTCCTGCAGTGATGAATCTTCATTTTCTTACCTCCCCAAACGGTCTTTGATGCTTTGATGGGTGAAGTTGCTTTATCAAATGGAAGGAATGTCTTAAAAACCTGATAAGACCCGAAATTCCCTTCAGCAGCATGCGGCGCACTTTCGCAAAACATTAATGGCTCACAAGGAATTTCATAAATCTATAAATAGAGAAGTAAAATCACAGCAGCTCCATGTATCGCCATACTTTCAAAATTAATAATAAAAAATTGCTAAAATACTAATATTGTTCTAATTTATATAATTTTTGGCTATAATTTCAATTGGACTTTTGATAATGTTTTGAAAAGCTTTTGGATTTTTTTGAGATTCTTTTTATTTGCATTAGGATTTGGGGAAATTAAGATCAATTTGTCTGAAAAATAACATGTGTCACTCATTCTTTACTTGGTTGAGAAAAAGTTTAGCGTTAATAGATTAAAGAAGAAAAATGTGATAATGGCCGAATTTCTCTCGCTTACTAATGGCTATATTACCTTCAAAATACTTTCTCTGCACAATTTTAAAATGGAAATTTTTTTTAAAAAAACTCTTTCTGCATCTTAAATTACAGATAGCACTAATGATCATACGCTTTCACTTTTTAAACAGTAACGAACTTCAAGCAGCCGTATTACACTTGAGTATATCATATGTTAATTACATAAGGATTGTTTGTGCTTACATTAATTAAAATAAATTAACTCAGGTATTAACAATCCTTGAGAAACTTCTGTAAAGTTGACAAAAAAATAGCTTTATTATTGTTCGTACATGAACAGATTTACAAACGAACTGCAGAAGAAAATATTTGGGAAATTGCTTTATGGTAACGACGCAATTTCCCAATTTTGATACTTTTTGAAATTATTAGCATATTTTTTCAACACGTTATAAGTTTTATATTTAAAAGAAAAAAATATTTTTTCTCGGAGCTCTTACATAGCCTGAAGTTCAGTTTGGATTAACTTCCAGTTTTGAGCTTTCATGAGGATCGCTTTTAAACGAAGCTTTGAATCTCGGTAGGACCACGACAGTCTTCCTGGAACTCTCTTTACCAACTTTAGCACCGCATCAGTTCTAGCATAGCTTATAAGAATAGAGCATAGAAATGAATATTGCGTCATTTACCATGAGTTCTCAGTTTTCGTCATTTAGATTCCAATAGTTTAATATCAAGAAAAATAATTTAATATTAATAATTTAATATCAATCGCAGTAGCTGAAATCTGCGCATCTTGAAGTTTACAGCATTCGTCATAAGCGATGGCCATTTCTTCAAACTCAAAAAACCCGCGTTGTTTCAAAGCGAGAAATGTGTATTATAAATAGAAGCTGTAAAAAACTCGTTCAGTGCTTTACAATAATAACCAATTTAAAAAAATTAATAGAATAGTTAAATGTTTGTCAAATTCGTAATGCGGATTATTTGTCATTAACGTATTAAAATTGATACGTTGCATAGTATTATTGGTGAAGTGTTAAATAAGACTTGTTTATTTACATTTATAGATCAGCCTTTACTGATGTCGAAATGGAGACGAATTCGGATTACTGAACTTGGATGAAAGCACCTGGAATCGACTTGAAAGTGAATGTAAATGCCACCGGAACAAAGATTGAATGAAATAAAAAATTGATAGAAGCCTATTCTGTACTTTTCATTGTTTCTTTCTAATCTGTCTCTTTCATCTACAACTGCAAAATAATGATTTTTTTGGAAATGATTTTAATATTTAAACATCAAATTAAAAAAAACAATTTTTTAAACGCGTTTACAATAAAAAGCATTTCTTTTTATTATACTTACTTTCAGCGTTTGAGATTTTAACCTATCATTTATTTTTATATAGATATTATATCAAATTATTTTTTATGAATCATTTTTGATATAATAAAACTCCTGATATTTTTTGAAATTCACTTCTGAATAATACTAATGATTTGATAGCAAAATTTAAGGAATTTAGCCGTCTTTGGCAACGAACTTATTCGCATCGGTTATTTATTCTTAGGCTTTTAATCATTAATATGGAGTGCATATTTTTAAATACCACCATGTTGTTCAATATCACGGAAGAAAAATTAGTTTAACTACATAAATCTGCTTCAATTAAAATGGATGCAAACTGAAAAGTGTGTATGCTACGAAATAAAATAGAAAATGAAGTTTTTTTTTTTAAAAAAAAATCTTGACGTTAAGACTGGAAAAAGCACGTAATTAAATGTTTAGATTGAATGGTTTGAACTTCTTCATAACATAATGCACAATATTACAGGATGCATATTGAATTAAATTTAAAATATCTGAATAAATAGTTATACAAGCATAACTTTCTTTTCTTTGAAAAAAATTGAGTTTTAAGAATATGCAAAACCTTTTTTGGGGGAGTTTAGTAGTCATTAGTTGAGAATTTAGTAATTTTGGACGATATGATCATCAACTTTCCTAGATTGATCAGCCTCCAGTTTAACAAATCTGTCGACGGTTAAGTCTAATTTTGCTCTCATTTAAACTTTCTGTTTGACTACTATTTCTTAATATCTATTTCATCATTTTTTCCTTAGAAGTTTTTAGTGGCACTGGAAAATTCTCTGGAAAATTTCTAATAAGATTTTCTGGCTTCATTAATTAGTGGAATTTATGATGAAGTGCAGCTTCAAAACTTTCAGTTAAGGAGTCTGATACATTTCTATAGGGACATGTTTAAATTTCCCTCCTGTTATTCGACAATAAGATCGATTTCCGCGACTCGCATGTTAGCGTTATACATGGAGAGAGATTTATCAATTGACAACGCTAATTAAAACCTGAAAATATGAAAGTAGTATGTTGCCGCGCGGAAATTTAAAAATTCTCGCTCGCACAGAAAGCAAATTTATAAAAAAAACTATACACTTACGAATATAAAAATAAAAATGCTTTAAAATACATAAACCGATTAAATTTTAATTCCTCTTATGTTCTGTCTGATGGCATTTACTTGAACTAATTTCTTATTTTCTGGGATGATACTATTTTTTACCTTCTGGCATACAAAGTAAACAAATTGAAAGTGTTGTTAAAAAATTGCCCAAATATTGTCCCTTTCTTTAAGAGCAAAATACAAATTCTACAAAAATGAATCTTTCATAGCATTTTTCTGTTTTCTTCAGAAACCTGAACTAAAAGGCTCTCAGTATATATGTATATCTGTATATAGATATTTTCAAATTTTCATCATACTTTAACCCATATTAACTTAATCTAAAATGGCAATTTTCATTTATTTCCTGTAACAATTCCATTGCTCTATAAAACTGCTCACTTCAACATTTTCCCATACTCCAAGTGGAGGGATGAAAATCCTTAATGTTTGTAACATTCTTTTAAAGATAGCTAAATTTGTCTTTCCTAAGACTACACGTGTCAAAAAAAATCCCTACAAAATCTTATTGTAAAATCAATGAAAGGAAAAAATTGGGTCTCTTTAGCTCTTGCATCGTGATGGAGACTGGTGTATCCGATCCCTACATCTTCCTTGTACATAATATGCCACTCGTGGTGAAATAAATCGAGTTTAAAATTTTAGAAGCTTCCTCTATCTAGCCAAGCCACTTCTAATATATATTGACACACACGCACAGGAATATATATGATTATTTGTTTCGTGTAATTGAAAATCGTATTATACAGAAAAAACATGAAATTCATTCGATTTCGAAATCAGACATTTTTTCTCTCTATAATTACGCCCATTGTGACCATCATTGCTCCCTCCTTCGTCGTGTGCGTTGTATGCCACCAAATTATCATTTTTTTTAAAAAAATTCGACCTCCAGATTTTGATGAATCTCCACTTTTCAGACCTTCCTGAAGGCGGAAGATGTTTTCCGCATATGTCTCCTTCTGCATTAAATACGTCTCATTTTGAGCCTGCTCTAGACCAGAGTGACGTCATATTTCACTGAGAGTGGGATGACTCAAAATGCATCGAGGTAGATGGATGAAATTCGATATATTGAACAAATGAATAGGATAATTACAGAACTGAACGAGCTGTGTAAAAGGAATGGGTACACAGATTATTAAGAAAGCATTTATTCGATCCCCATGGCGATGAATTTACTCCAAAATAAAGAGTAATTAGATTGCAGAATAAACTTCACCAAAGATTAAATCAATCAGGCAAGATTTTTTTAGTAAAACAATTTCAATAAAGTTTCAAATAAATGCGATAAATATTTTTTTAGTTTCTCTTCATCAACATAAACAAGAGTTTCTGAATTGCCCACTACTTACGCGTATCAAATTTTGAAACATATTTTTTCCCAATAAAACTGATAACATTTGCGTATTTTTAAAAGACCGCCCCCCTTCCGCTCGAAACATCTTCTGAATGACTTTTTCAATAACTCGTCTAAATATGCTTTCAGTTTGATTTGAATGTTTGGCCTAACTCAAGAGGAATATTTAGCTTAATAATTGTGTAATAAATATAGTTTAATTACTTTTTGGAATCCCGTAAGTTATATTATCTCATTCCCTGCTTTAAAAGATGAAATTTCTCTATTGCTTTATCAAAAAGTTCACCAGACTTGCGCATAGTTGTGCTTTGTACTGATTTTATAGTATTGCAATGCTTTTGAAACTTGATTATCACTTCAACTAAGCAATTGATTTTTGATTTCTTTATTGTGTCCCCATCTTGTAGCAAATACGGAAATAATGGATTACTGGAAATCAAAATTGATTTTCATTTTTTAAAAACCAATTTTTAAATTTTAAGTAGAACATAACCATATTTTAAAACATTTTTTTTTCTTTCTAATTCAAAGATAAATGTTTCAAAAGTAATTTTGCCTATATTTTATAATTTTTAACGAATCGTCTTCTTAAATATATGCAAATTAAATTTTTTATATTATAATAATCTTGTAAACTCTGCTCGATTTTTTATTGAAATGTTTTAAGCAAAATGCTCTTATTTCCTGTTCCAAATGAGTAAAATATATATCATGATTTAACTAAATGATTCAATAACATAATTTATTGGTATTTAAATTAATTAGTAATAAAACTGCTCATATACAAAGCATATTCTTGAAATTACTTTATTGAAATTGTTCAATCACTTAGCACATTTTGGGGCAATTTTATTTAGATATCAATAAGATATTTAGTAAAATTCCGACACTTTCATTATTCTGTTCGATTATTCTAGTTTTGTCAGGATTTCGGTCAGAATCAGAAATTCAAAATGTAATTTTTTCTCTGCTCTTGTAGTTCCTAGCCAAACTTGAGTTTCAATAATTGGGAAAAAAAGTACTCCAATGTGTATATTCTAACGACAGCTTCAGTAAAAATGCTAAATGCATGCAAAAAAATGTATTTTTCGTTCACCAATGACGCGCAAGACATTCGCGGTATTACTCTAAAAAGGAGAAGGCATAAGTTTGAAATCTGAGTTAAGAATGGGATTCAGTGTAATGATGGCATACATTTAGAATGCTCATTCATGAAATGGAGTGTTAATCTCGAAAAGACCTCAAACTTTTGGTAAAGCTTACATACTATTGACTCCCTCTGGATGGTCTCAATGAAGTGGTTGTCTAGGTAACTGTCTCGTATGCTGCATGTCAGGATTCGTATCTGGCTGGGATTTTCTTCTTTTTAAATTATTCTTAATCAATTTAAAATGTACAGATACTTTAAATTAATTTTTTTTAATTTTTTAATCCAAAATAAATATTTACTATCAAAATACATAAAAAAATTAAAATTTCAAAAGAAAAAAATTATAAATATACAGGCATTTTTAAAATAAATAAATAAAACTACTTATATTTAATTAAATATTCCTAAATAGTTTTAATTAACTTTTTTTTATGCAAAGAAAAAATGCTTACTATTTTAATACTTAAATTGTAACTAAATATTTAAAAAAATAGTAATAAATATAACATGAATGGGGATAATTTTTAATTATAAATATTCGCATCGCAAAAAAAAAAAAATGAATTTAAAATTTCACGAAATATATTCTACTTCTTTTTCTTCAGGTTCATACTCATCTGATGAAGCATTGTCTTCAATATTTTCAAAAACCTTTCCTTCCCATTCTTCACTTTCATGAATAAATTCGTCATCAAACATAATAATTGTTATGATAAATCTCTTCACCCAACAAAACTTTCTCTCTAGAAATTGAAGCTGAAGATTCGAATGCTATAAGATTATTTGCAGCTAACATTCCTTGATAATAAACAACTGCATCTTTTAATCTCAATTTCGACACTTTGTTACAGTGTAATGATTCTAAAGGGATTTTTTTCATCTTCAGTCTCCGATACATTTACAGTATCCGTATTCACCAACGTACCAATACAAAAAAAAAAAAAAGAAGTATAAAAAACATACTTATGCTGTTTTTAATTATTTAAAAAGCGATATAAGAAACATCAAAATCTTTACTTCCTCAGTCTTTGTTCGAATTTAAATGATTATTAATATTTGAACCGTCTGTTTATATATTCAATACATCAACACCTGGGCCGGCTTACCGTCGCAGAGGTAGCGCGTCTTCCTCGTGTTCTGGGAGTCCCGGTTCGGGGATGGTTGTTCCTCTGTATGCTCTCAGTGAGATGTTTGACTGTGCCCCCCCCCTGTAAAAAAGGGGCTGTGCAAGCAAATGTGGTGAGTGTGTAGCTAAATCGTACTCTTGGCCCTAGTTGGCGCTACTTTAAAAACAAGAGACGCTCCTTTCGACTTAAATCTGTTGCTGTATCAGCGGGGGGCCTGGCCATGGCAAATGCCATAAGTAACAACAACAACATACATTCACACCTGCTGTAGACTATTTCTTTTGATTATTGCAGTTGCGGACATTTGCTTACATAGTTAAAAATTATCAGCAAACCCTTTCAATTTTTGATATAAATAAGCTTCTTTGAGTTTACTGTTGTGTTTTTAATTATTTTTCCTTTAAATTATAATTTAACAGCTTGAGTGGGGAAGAATACTTGGTATACGGCAAGAGAAGTCCTTCGCCGCACTCAAACGGTTAAGTATCAAAAGAATAAGCATTTATACTTACATAAAATAAGTAGCATATTAATTAAAACTATCTGTAAATATTAAATTAAACTAAATTTATGCATTTATTTTACAAATACCTCTGTATTTATAAATTTTTTTCTTTTAAAATTTTAATTTTATAATGTATTTCGATAATAAATATTTATTGTGGATAAAAAAAATAAAAAAAATTGTTTACATAAGGATTATTATAAAACAATGAAAAAAATTCCCAGCCTGATTCGAATCCTGACTTTTCGTGCACGAAACGGATACCCAGACAACCACGCCGTTGGGACTATCCTGACGCGAGTCAAGTTATCAGTATATGAGCTTTACCAAAAGATTCAGGACCATTTTCTCCAGATCGACTGGTAATTGCGTTTTAATATTTTCATTCAATGGACATTCTAAATGTATAATATCATTACACTAAATCTCATCCCGAATTCAGATTTCAACCCCGTACCTTCTTGTAGAAGTTCACCATTTTATGCAAGGGAGAGGACAACAATGTTTGTGCTTCGCTGGACTCTTGCAACTATTCGTCGCTGACTTGCGATGCGACTCCACATCTTCCGGTGACTTTTAACCACTTCACTGTTTTATTTGCCTTACTATCTAATAAGATGACACCTTTTATTTTGGAAATATTTTCTTATTTTGATTCAAATGGAAATCCATCGAATAATTGACTTATCTACGTACTCGAAGTCATTTTACTATTGAATTATAATCGTTACGAATGATTAATTTTTGCTTACAACTATCAAACTTCGATATATCGATGCACGTACGGCATACGAGCAAAACAGTTAAACCGTTAACACGATTGTCTTCGGCTTAGACTTCCGGCCTTTGATAGTTCCCGAAAACGGGAAGAGAAAGTTCTTGGACAATCAGGCATATCTCGGTTCCTACTGGCTCTATCACCAAAATTCTGGAAGATTCCAAGTTTGTTACCAAGTTCTGGGATTACTGATTTGACATCCAATAGAGCTCACCATAAAACGTTTTTTTATTTTTATTTTTTTATTTTTTTTACCGATGGAACTATTCGTGCTAGGAAGCAGTATTGCAGATTCGTAACAAAATTATAAAGTAATGGGCTAACATTTTGAAGGAGAACTAAATATTAATGTGCAAACAGTTTTCAATACCGAATATTAAAAAGGAAGTTTATAATAGGTTACAATGATTGGAAATATATACTACGACTCCTAAAAGAGTACGAATCTCCTCTATATCACATAGAAGCATTGCGACTTTGAAGAATCGTTTGGCGATTATGATTCTCAGTTGCCAGACAATTAAGCGCAAAACATAATTTCTGGATAAAAATCAGGGATCGAATTATGATCACCGTAAAATACCGGGTGTCCAAAAAGTTCCCGTACTCCAAATTTAAAAAATCATTTTCCATGATTTTTTTTCAAGTATATTAAATTTTTCCATACGAGTAATGAAACCATGGACATGCTTGAAGCTTTTTTCGGCATGTCTTTGGCCTCAAAAAATCTTTGGCCACCTCGATCCCCTGATCTGACCATCCCGGACTTTTTTCTGTGGGGATATTTAAAAGACAAAATTTATGAAGGTGATCCACAAGCAATAGATGAGTTGAAAATCGCAATTATCCAAAGGATACAAGAAATCACTCCTAGCATGTTAAAACGCGTTTCGAAAAACATGCGCAAACGAGTTCAGCTTTGTTTCCAAGAAAGGAATGGACATTTTGAGCATTTATTATAAATGTATTCAGTATTTTTTCCTTAGTTATGTTAAAAGTGCGTTTTATCATTGGCATAAAAAATATTTCTTTTTAACCTGTTGTTTTTGTAAAATAAATTCACAAATCATCAGTACGGGAACTTTTTGGACACCTTGTACTTTTTGAAATTAGTTTGGGCATTGCATTTCGAGAATTTTGATTCTAAATGAACCAGCAACATTTTTTAGCTGCATTCATTATACTTTAAAATTTAATAAATTTTAATAAGCACTTAGAACTATAAGATTATACAGCTACATGAAATAGGAATTATTTGTCACAGCCTGATTGTGAAGAACTAACATCTGTAATGATAAGCGATATGAGGTAGCAATTCAGGTCAAAAATTAAAGGAGTTATGTCTGTAATTTAATCCTAACTGAGGAAGTTTGAAAGAGAGATACCTTTATGAGCACACTTCTCGAAGTACAACTTAAAGATTTCGAAACAAATTTTTTAAGAATTTTTATGCTTGCAATGACACATTTTCAAGTTACACAAAAAATTTGTACGCCATTTTGGGGAATAGTTTTAAATATTTTTCAGTAATTATGAGAAGGTGTGTATTCTTCTTTTCTTGTTACAAAAATAAATTCTTAATTATAAAAATTTCTTTCAGTTACTTCATTATAGAAATCTAAGATTTATATTAAATTGCCTACTAAAACAACAATATAATTCTAACCTTTTTATTGAATTTCACTTCTTAAGGTTTTCCTCAATCCTTATTGCAAATAGAGATTTTAAAAAATTATCTCGATTATATGAATTAAAAGTTTTAAGACCTCAATTTATAAATTAGTATTATAAGCAATAAGGTATATTGAAAAACTTTTCTTTCAAAAATTCGCAGTAGACGCAAGGAGTAGGGAATCAAAATCAAATGAAAATAATTTATTAATTAATCATTACATTTTGAGCATATTAAAATAGGGAAGAAACACTATCTGGGCGAAGAAGAAAGTGAAAGGATTTCATGCTTTAACGCATCAAGAAATGAAAAAAACTCGACTATAAAATTGAATCTGTACTAGTAAAAACGAAACAAACCAAATTAATGCAAAAGGAGATTAAGACTTACATAGCTTTTGCTACATGTTATAGAATAATTTGACAATTATTCTTTATTAAAATACACTCACAGTGGATGCTTTTTAAAAAAATTTCAAACATTTTGCTTCTTAAATTCACTATTAGAAGACTTGTTGGAATGAACTCAAATGATCCAAAATTACTAACAGATAGTTAAATTTTGAAAAAACAACAACTTGCATTGTCATAAAAGATATACAAGCATACAAAATTTTGAAATTGGAAAACTTTAGGAAATGAGTGGCGACAAAATTCTATTCCTGCAAACCAGAAGTAATTCAAATGAAATAAGAGTATATTAAAACAATAATATTCGCTTTGAAATTTCGAATAAAGTTCTAAAAAGTTATTAAATTTTTTTTCTGAATAAAAAAATAAGAATCTTTGTGGCAAAAAAATGAAATCAATTATTTTCATTTCAAAATTTATTAAAAACTCGATGAAATGTTTCAATTTACAAATTCGCTGTTTTCTTCAGCTCTGTCATCTTCTCTGATGAACTTCTTACACGATGAATTTCAGTTTTCCTGAAAAAGAAAAAAACTACATTTATGCTTTTTTCAAAGTATTTTACTACAGAAAGGAAAACTTGCTACAGATTTTTAAGAAAGTTTAACCGATTATTATTTATAAATACCAATGCATATATAAACATTTATTCTTAACAAGTCGTCTATGGCGACCAGTTGGTCCATCGGGAGTAATGCTGTCAAAAATTTTCAATTAAATATTTTTATACCCTAGTCTCTTAATCTCTTCTTAATCAAAATTTTTTTAAGATTCAAATTTTGATAGACATATAGATCAAACCATTGTAGAAGCCTTACGATATTGAGTGCATTGTATCTCTCTAATCTCATGTCAGCTCCCCAAATATTTGTTAGAATTCGAATTTGAAATGGAAGAGATAAAACTTTAATAAGCAATTTTACTTTTTAAAGTGTTTAAATGATTACAGAATTTTTTTTAATGATTGCAGAAAATCGAATACTTCAGTATTATACTCTCAAGTGCATCTCATAAATTCTTTTTTATAATTTATGTAATATTTTCAAGAATTATTAAATAATTTTTTTTTCATTTTTATAAAATTCAGCTTTACTTTCAAACAGATGCAAATGAGGTAAATAATATTTTATTTTATTTCAATCTCCGAACGTACTTCTAAAAACAGTCATGAAGGCTAAATTTTTTACAATTCATCGATCTCATAAATCATAATCAATGAAATTATCTTCATAGCCTTCAGTCTTCAGAGATCAATCCTGGTTGGTTGGTTGGTTCTAATGGCACTTGCCTATGGACAAGCTCGCTGCTGGACCCAGCAGCAGATTTAAGCCGAGTGAAGCGTCTCTTGTTTCAAGTAGCGCCAACTAGGGCCAAGAGTACGACTTTTGCTACACACACATCTCATTCGCTTGCACAACCCCTTTTTACAGGGGGGCACATTCACACATCTCACAGATAGTACACAGAATAACAACCATGCCCGAACCAGGACTCGAACCCGGGACCTCCTGAACACGAGGCAGACGCGCTACCCCTGTGCCAGCAAGCCGGCGATCAATCCTAATCGAGTTATAAAGATTCGAATATCATTACATTAAGACAATCGATATCGGGAACACGTCCAAGATCAGATTGATGTAGTTTCTTCAAGATGGACCATGGAAAGTTCAAAAATCAGGTGTTTTTATAGAAGAGAGAATATTTTCCATTCTCAACCATTTTTAATTGTAAAAAAGTGGAACTTTTTTCAAGGGTATCAAGAATACTTTATTAAAAATGACTTTGAAAACAGAAGATCTGTATAAAAATTAAAAATTCGCAATTCATCATTTATTAATTCAAACTACATAAAATATAATTATTTATTTAATTTAGACCATTTTTATTATATATACATGCAAATTATTAAATTTTTACAAACTAAAAATTGGGCCCTGATAAGAAAATATCTATCTTAAAATATCTTGTATATATTCTAGCTTTTTTGTCAACGTCGTGACAACGCGCTAACAAAAGGTAATTTCTCTCGTGCACGCACAACACACGCATGCAGGTTAATCTTTTTGTTTATTTTGTTACAAATAAATTAGTGAAAGATTCAGTTAAAATATTTCCTTAAGAAATTCATTGAAATCAGAAATTTAATTTATGATTTAAAACAATAATATCCGTAAAAAGATATTTGTTGTGCTTTAAAATAATGTAAAGCTTCATTTTGTTCTGTAATATTTTCAGAAGTTATCACAAAAAATGCTGAAATTTAATTAAATTAGATATTAATTAATTAGAATTGTAACTAAAAAATTAAACATTTGCTCGACATTGCGGTTTTTTTGACTTTCAAAGTAAACGTGTCCCAAATTTGGTAGCTTTAGGCCAAACAGTTCTGTCCTGAGGAACATCAAAGCACGCACTTATTCATCTTTATAATAAGTAGAGATAAATATAAAGATTTCTGTTCTAGGAAAACATTTAAAGAATTGAATTTTTTAACATTAAAAAGTCGATTGTAATCTTTACTTTCCCGTATAGAAGTGCACGAAGAGAAAATATAATTGTTTTTTTTTAAATTCGATATTGATGCTTTGATGAACTTCTACAATTGATAAATATTCGGACTCCAAAAAAACATTTTTAAAATTATTATACCACGTATATTTGTGAGAATAGCTAAAAAATAATGTCTTACAAGTATGAAATTTTAAATACAGTCTTTTTTTTAAAATGTGGTTGTTTATTTATTTTGCATTCAAATTTTTGATAAAATCAATCCTTAGAAAGTCTGTCAATCTCTGAATAACTCCCAATACCTTTCCGTTAAGTTTGAATATTTCTATCGAACTTTTTAAGATATATCTTTGGGAAAAGAATCTGTGTTTTCCCATCCAGATCCATTTGGAATTGAAAGTTGAAGAGATTCACGGATATTTTTTGTGTTTGACTTCTAGAATTCAAAAGAGAGGGTATAGAAATAGAAAAGAGGATATTATTTATATTATGATGTTGCTGAAAGGTAAGTGTTTTAATTCACTACTTATTCTTCGATTGTGTCGATTGCAGATGGAAATTATAAAGTTATTTTAAACAGTACTCAAACAACTGCCGAAAAAGTACAGGAATTAACGTTATTAAACTAAGTTTAAAATATTGAATCTTAATTGTTATTTTCATTTTGATGTAATCTGGAGGAATCAAAGGCCACTCTTGCAGGTTGCCTCAAGTGAAGGAGGGAATCGATAGGAATAGGGTTATTGACACGAGAACATGAATCTTATGAGGTTGTTACACCTTAAGTATTCCGAAGCGAAAACAATTACCATTCTTTTTTTTTTTCATCCCAGGAGAGGCCATCTCCTAAGAAAGGAGGGTCGCTCTCTGCCATAGAGTCCCACTTTGGCTCCACCAAGAGAGACACTGGATATTTCGGATCTCTCGCCAAAGAGCCCTCCCCCTTTCCGCCTGCTGTAGAGGCCCACGGGTGCTCCTCCTAGTGAGGCAGCATACTCGTCCTCGATGTCCGAGTAATACGGCAGCATCCACCAAGGAAAGAGCCATGGCCTGCACTGGACGCCGACCACCAGTAGAAAAAAGCATATAAACACCTGTAAGTATGGAGAAAAAGCATATCAAATCAAAATTATCAATGAACAAAATCGTCAGGTTACAAAATAATTTTGATTAACGTTTTAGCATTTTCATCCATCTCACCATCTTTTCATCCATCTTTAAAGTACACCCCCATAATTCTCATTAACCAAAGCCCCCTCCTCCTCCTCTGAATTTTAGATATTAAAATTGTAAGTATCGGAATATTTCTTTTTCTTTCTTTCTTTTTTGCTTACATCCCCTTATCTACCATTATCTTTACAATTGGGATATTTCAAAGTGAATATGAAAAGACAAAAAATAAATAAATAATTAAACCCAACATCAATTAAGCAAACGGCAATTCGTTATTTGTCCGCAGAGATCCGATGATTGAATGGTAAGGCGCATACTTGTTGAGGGAACAGATCGAAGAGCTGCCCGTTCAGAGTCACGCATATCAAAAGATCTAGGGACAGATTCTGGGAGCAGCGTGCGAGGATGAGGTGGGACGATCTAACATATCTTACGCACCAGCAAATGCTTTGCACATTTTGAGAAATAAAAGGCCTTTTTTTTTGTCAATCCACATTTTTTCAACATCTCTTATTCGTGTTTCCGAAATGAATTCCCCCCCCCTTATTTTGGTTTTCGGTTTGTTATTCGTGCAAAACAGGCAAAGTACGGTCAAAGTTGGATTTATAGCCATAAATCGATGATCAGTGAACTGGCCGATTCTCAGTCAGCTTTAATGAAGCAGTCCACAAATAAACCAACCGTTTCTCATTTTGTTAACTACTGCTTTCGAGAGAAAACCCTTTTATGATAAATTTATGTTATTTTCATGATGTTTGAGATCCTTTGTCAGCAAAAATGTTTGTTATGTATAAACATAGACGGCATTCACAAAGATGACTTTCAAACATGCCAGGGGAGGGGGGGGTATCTCAAAGCAAAGCTCTCCCCATTTGCGAAGAAAAATTTTAATCTTCAGGACACACATAATTATTAAATTTAAAAAAGGAAAACATTAATGAAGGATTAACAAAAATAAATGTAATTAAATAATTTCATATTCGCAATATCTTTTCGAAAATGTTTCAAAATAAAGGAAGATATTTAAAATGATTTTTGTTATCGTTTATAAAACAATTTGGCAACAGTGTTGTTTTTATTTTAGTGATCCCGCTGTTTTATAATTAAGAAAGAATTTGTTTCTGACATAAAATATGTTCAGGATCTTGCTTCCCTTCTTCGGTGCAAACAGGTGGTATGCGAATTTTTGAGCTTTCTCTTATCGGGAGAGTCAGTTCCCATCGCTACTCTAACAGACCTCTTGTGCACATTTTAGAGACAAACAAAGCGAAGTTCATCAGGAATCATTTTTCAACAAAAAGGTGACGTTTCAATTCCACCAAACATTTAAGGCCTTCTCACATCTTTAGTCAAAAAAAAAACATACGAGACCCTGAATGTTGTGGGAATTCTTCCTAATGCAGTTCTAATACGATTTTAAACTTTGTGCTCCTCTGATTTGTAGGCAAAATGTTAGAAAGACTTTTCAACCTCTTTTTTTACCAGGGTGAACATTATCTTATAAGGACAAAAGATGAAACATCTAAAAATATCCCCACATCCCTTTAACAGTATTTCTCTACAGAAACACCAAGATTTTTATTTTCTCAATCGGTCCATTTTCTTTCCTTGAAAATAGTCACAGCTTTTTGAAGAAAAAGCTGTGACTATTTGTAATTCATCGAGAAGTGTAATTTTCTTTCATATTTTTTATCATATATGGGAATTCAGATTAAAATTTTGAAGAAAAAAAAGATTAGTGAATTAGAAGTTTGGATGTACTAGGTTCCCAAGAAAAATTTGGAAAAAGTGACATTAGTTTAGTATTTAAAAACTCTCAAAATTCTGATAATAACGTCTGAAGAAAAAAAAGCATTTTTTAAGGCAAAACATTGCTTTTTTTGTTACTTAAAAATGATTTTAAATCATTAAAAAAATAGTAGTGAGGGCAAATAATTGGGAAAAATCACTTAAAAGAACATAAATATAAAATATTTTTTATAAAAAAATTAAAAATAGTCGCTTGAGGTGCATTGAGTTACTAGTCCTATTATTTGTCAAAGTCCATGTCTGTAAATACGAGAAATATTTGGACATTGTTGCACGATACAAAGGCATTTCCTTACATAAGTATAGAAAATATCTGTCCAATTTTTTTTTTTTGCTTGAAAGTAATCACAGCTTTTTGAAGAAAAAATCAATGGTAAATTCATCGAGGCATGTAATTTTCCTTTCATATTTGGATCATACATGTGAATTTACATTAAAATATATATGATTTTAATCTATACTGGATAGTAAATGATCCAGTATAGATAATATTGAATACCAGAATAGTAAATAAAACAATACTGGATACCACATGATCGATCAGAGCCATATGGTTGCTACTGAACATTAATCTATTCGGGGGAAAAATTGAAATGCCATATTGCATGCATGTAAAAACTGAGAAAATTTAGCCCCATAAAGTTTATAATTCAAAAAAATTTCTGGTGGAATGCATTATGAAGACCCAACACTTGAATTTACCATCGGTGGCTTTCTCACCTTCCCATTCCTCTCTATTTATAGACTCACTCGCATTCGTAAAATTTTACTTTAATTTTAGTATAAAATTATTTGTTATAATACTTTTTAACGTATACATTATTATAACGTTTAATAACGTTATTTACGTTCTAATGACGTTAAAAAGGGTTTTAATAACGCTAATAACGTAACATTATTATACTCTTTTTAACGCAACATTATTATACTCTTTTTAACGCAACATTATTATACTCTTTTTAACGTAACGTTATTATACTCTTTAAGGATGGTTGGAACGCTGTAGACGATGATCGCCGATAAAAATAAAGAATAAAAACCACAAACCATAAATTTTCTCAATACAATGTATTTAACGTAACGCATACATTTTTCGATATATTTCAGTTAAACTCAAAGGGGAAAAAGTAATACATTTTTTATCCTAAAATATAAAAATGAAATAAAGAAAATCTGTATTCATTTCGGAGAGCAATTGAGTGTACGATATTTTTACTCAGTCCGTCTTTAGCCAACACAAAAAAGAGAACATGCCACGCATAATTGTCCGAGTGAAAAATAGGGTGTACCCAAATCCAAGCATTATATATATATATATATATATATATATATATATATATATATATATATATATATATAATTCACAAACTTATTATTTAATTTACTGTCTTAAGTGTTGCATTTTATTGTTATGTTGTTTATAAATTCTCCACGTCATGATAATTCGTCTGATATATATTTAATTTATTGTTATTTTTTATACAAAGTACAATTCTTTTTCATATCATTATTGTCTTTCCTGTTTCTCCAAAAATTAAAACTGGAAAATATTTATGCGAAATCTTATTATCATTGTTTTTTAATACATATATATGTGTGTAAATGCAAACGACAATATATACGGGATGTTTATTGTATTACACAATTGTCAAAAAGAAAAATCTGAATTTTTTGTTAAAGAATAAAAAGGTTTATTTTAATATGTTAATTTACGGAAAGCATTGAAACGAAAACCATGAGACTGAAAAATAAACTTAAAAAACTATATTTCTTCTTCTAATTACCTTTCGCTGATTAAGTCACCCAAATATTCACTGCGGGTCACATGAAAGACTTCAAAAGGACAGGGACTCATTTACAGAAAAGTAATAGCATTGAGAGTTTACTTTAATAAAAGCGATTTGCAAAGGCTGACTTTGCTAGCGTACAATGAAATATTTTTTTAATTTCTCAATTATTTTCTACCTTATGACTTTTTTAATTTATAATTCTTGAAATATTACGGATTTTTTTGAAATTATATTTATCTCAAACTTATCACCAGATAGCACTACGGTATATAATTAAAACGCAACTAATCAATTGAACTATAATTATATTCCGAAAATGTAACTAAAATATTGTCATTGAGATTATCCAATAGCATTTCAAGACAATATAAAATCAGTAAATGTGTCAAAACGATTGAAATTTTTTTTTACAAACTTGAAACAAGTCAAGTTAAATAAAAAAAAAGTTTAAAAATAATTTATATTGGCCACACTTACCAAAGATTTCATAACTTTGCCTCTGGATCAATAAAAATGCATCAAGACTCCCTGCGCTCAGGAGTTCTTTTATATTTTGAACGCGAGTGGAGCACTCAAAAATTCGTTGGTGAAAGCTGAAACAATTTGCTTATCAAACAGTCTGCAGCAGAGCCGATGCCTCTCCCGACTGATGCGACGACAACGCACGCCGCTCACGTTACCGTCAACCAGACTGATGTGTCAGCGGAATGCACGTACCTACACTCCCAGGGAGAGACGGCTGTCTGAAGCGACGTTCGATAATTTTGAAAAATTCCTGATTGCAAAAGACGAGAATGGATTCCTGATGGAAAGACGAGAATGAGGATGCGGCTGAAAGTGCTTTTCCAATGGGATGTCGAAAATTCAGGTTAAAAAGCTGTAGAATTCAATGATGGGAATGATTAACGAATTGTTAAAACCACTCATGGATAAGACGATTTCACAATTATATGCATATATATGTAAAACAAATGTTACAAAAAAAACCAAAAATGAAAATTGGGCTGTGGTACTTTCCGAAATTCCGCACAGCCCTCAAAATCGAATGGTCCACACAGTGGCTAATTAAGATATTTCGAGACTCCAGACAGAGCACCCGGTCGATCCTTCTTGAGGAGGGATCTTAGTTTAATTCCATATGTTAATAAATTTTAAAATTAGCATGATGTTAATGATTTAGTTTTAAGACATTTCTTTAAATTGGCAAACTTGTGAAAAGGTTTTTACTTACTTAATAAGCCCCAAGACAGTGCAGACCACGTTTGCACAAACTGTCATCTAAACACACGTTGTATATTTTCAAATACTGTAACCACGAAATGAACGGAACGAAGTAATCAGGAAGTTTATATTTAACAAAGTATTAATATTATCTCAATTTTTATTTAACAATTTGCAACAGTAACTCTTATTGTTGTAGTGAAAAATCAAGCTAATTCCATTGGTTTATTATTATTATTATTAGTTCTTGACAAGGAAATGATGGGAATTTCATAAGGTAAACCATGAGACAAAAAAAATACTCACTCTCTTAATCGGATTCAACCTCTAATTGCAAATATTGTTACTGTAGCATTTTTAAGTGCTGTTCTTGTGCAGGACGCAGCTTAATGAAGATGCCATAAAATGAAAGAAAAAGAAGATACTATATGAATCAATTAGCTATTTTTCTAAATTCCAAAGTTAAAAAAAATTCTTCATAGAAATGACTGCTTTATAATTCAACTTATAAATTTAAATGTGTAAGTAGAGTAAATTCCCCATTTTCTGCAAAATTCGGAGGCACAGCAAACGCGGATAGCATGTAAAATGAAGAAGAAAGGACACATGTTAATACTAAAATGTTTTTGAAATGTTTTATACGTAGCAGACTTTTACACAAAAATTTAAAATAAGTAGAGTCCTGTGCTGACAGCTTCCTTAGTTACTTTCGTAACAATAATAATGAGAAAAAAAATTATTCCTTTAGCTGACAAAAAAAAGGGGGGGGGGGGGATGTTAAGTACTTTTCTCTCTTTCAAAAATATTTCAGTTGTCAACCACGGATATTCGAAATCCTGGTGGAATCTTGTATTCAAATAATTAATGCTGTTATTAATCACTCTTTTACTGACTGAGAATTCTTCTGGGGAAAAAATGGTAAATTGAAAAAAGTAAACTGGTAAATAAAAATGTTTTTCAACTCTTTGCTTTAGATGTGCTGTTCTGAAGCCCTGCACCTTAAAACAGAAGGTGCAGTGCATTTTACCAAGAAAGAAAAAAAGTCTTATTTTAGAAGAAGAATAAATAATAATACTGATGGAAGTAGTCTTCCCCAAAGTTTCTCGTTTACTGTCTAATAAAGATGAATTTGGATTTTAGACGCTCCATTGTCCTAATTTGCATTCAGTAGCTCGAATACAAAATTAGACATGTGTCCATAATAGCAATCGCAAAATCTCGTATCAAATTGCACGCATTTAAGTCTTTGCGCTTTGGAGTTATCGTGTTTGCACGCTTCTGAAAATACAGAACAATACACGTTCAAACGTCTTGTGGGATAGAATACATTTAGCATTTGATAAGCGTTCACAGTATATTTGTTAAATGTATATGCCGACATCCTCCCTCTAGATTACATTTTGCAGTTACCATATACCAATTTTATCCATCTTGTTCAAAGAGTTTTTGTATTATCACTGTCACAGGCAGAGATTTTTTAATAAGTTTTTTACCAATTCATGTAGAACTAAAACGCAGAGAATCAATCAAATATAGAATTCAAATTTTTTTGACAATCAAAATATTTTTTCTCTACTTGGTTAAATATTTTCCTTCGAGAAAATAAAATAAAAAATCTATCCCAAAGGTAGTTTTGAACACAAACTACAATGTGGGTTTCGAATCATTAACTGACCAACTATATATTTCCTAATGATGAAAAACGTGTTTGATGACTAGACTGGTGTCTGCAAGAGTGGCGAAACAATAGAACGTACCAGAATTATTAACTTTTTGCAACAGTAATATTTCATTCTATTGAATCTGCAATATAAATAGAGCGACATCTAAATCCTGAAATGGGCAGAATTTTCGTTTCGTGTACTGAAAAGATTTTCTCAGGTCATTTTGCTATCATGAATCGCCTGGTAAGATTTTGGTTTCATTATGATTGATTTCAGAAATATATACCCGCCTTCACAGGAAATGTATTTTGGAAATCATTGTGGCAGCCTTTAATTAATGTACGATTTTGAATTAAAATAACTTTTGTGTCATTGGAAATCTATTATTGTTTGCCGAAAGGAGCGAAGAAAAGAATCTGAATCAATAGAGATTTCAAACGGGGAATTGCCAGACATATACCGACATCACTACTTAGTCACAAAGTTGTCAGATGCTCATTCAAGTTTTTATGGTCACTGAGCCTAAAAATAAGTCAACAGTAAAATTTTTAAAGTCAGCTTATTTTTGCAAACCAGATCACGACCCCTGAGACAGATATACTTTGGATTAATATGGACGGATGGGTAGATAGAGATATTTGAAAAATATATTTTAGTAATTTAGGAAGGTCTAAAATGTAGAATTCAGTGTAAATCGCGAGTTCGAATTGTTTGAACTATTGCAGCATTTCTCGATACACTTCTTATAAGAATTAACTTTAGGAACATTTTATTACTTTTTCCCATGCCACATGGTGACGTTCTCTTCTTGACACTTTGATCACTCTACGTGACACTCCCACTCGGATCACTATGCTACGTGGGCTTTATTAGAAGTGTCGTGAATTCTTTTGTAATGCAATGGAAAAATTATCCTAAGTAAAATCATGTGGAAGCTTTTTCAAGCCACTTCACAACTTACGATTCCAAAGCAATTCCTGAAGTCTGTTTAGAATCCACATCAATCCACAGATAGTACCAGTCCGTGCACTTTCAGATATTTCCACCGAAACCGATGCCAATAGCTTCCAGTAGGACATTAAATGTAACGAAGATTATAATATTGACTGAACATGATCCGACTTTTCCTCAAATTTGAAGCTTTAATTTAAAAAAATGATTATCTTTTTATGTCTCGAAATACTGCCAGTCTCTGGATGCCACTTTTCGCATCTTTTTTTTTTTTTTACAGTTGTTGAATATCATCTCGAAAAAATGACGCTATTTTGAGGCGAACCACGAATTGATAAAATTGTGAAATGAAATATTGATCATTCAAGCCTTTGCATGATTTTTCAAAACAAAGAGTAGTCGGAAGGAGCAATGCCTGGTGAGTAGATTGGAAGGGGTAACACCTTCTAACGTTCTCTTACCTTAGTACTTCCAAATATGTCTCGACTAATCTTCCGGCATATGGTAGAGCAGGGCTCGATGCTCAGCCCTAACGCCTCCATTGCGTTCGATATCTCTCCTTTTTGATGGTTTCACTCGGTTTTTAAAGCACACCAAGTTGGCTTCCCAAAATCTTGGTGTCGGGAACATTCGACCTCAGTGTAATAATATAAATTTATATTCTTAATTATTACTTACTTTCGTTCTTATTTCTTCTTATATTTATTTAACTGTACCTATTCAGAAGTGTTGGTTTCCAGTCCAGTGATTCATAAAATATTTGGATGTACAGAAGGTTTGCAATTTTTTACCACTCTGAAATTGGTTTTTAATGAAGTAGTTCGGGATGCAGTTGAAATGCAAGCGTTGCTTCGAAGAATGGAGGGTGGATGCTTAATGCATCTTGTAGTTTTCGAAGTGGTAAGATAACCTCTTGGCTACAGGTAATGTATCTTTACACCAGGGAGACGAGGGGCAGCAGTGATCTTTGTTCCGAGAGATGGTTTTAGCTCCGAGATCCGATTCCACGGAAGGGCCGCCGTGCAATTGGATCTGGGGCCCGCTGCGTTGCCAAGCGTCCTTCTGCTAGTCCTGTGGGGAAGTTTGGAGAGAGGGTACCAGCTCAGGTACCGGCCTTGTTACTGAGCGAGGTTGAAAGGTACATCCAAGGTACATCCCCGAAACGTTAACGCATTGCTTTAAATCGAGACGGTAATCTATAACTGAACTAAAGCAGTAAGAACAGGTTGAAATACTTTCGCTTTTGAAACTAATATTTCTTTGTAATTTGTAATATTTCTTTGTAATTCCTAGTTTAATAAGTAAGTTCATTGTTTCGAACAGCGTTTATTATTAAAAAAATATTTCATAGTCTTTCACGTAAGAAATAAACTATTATTTCTATAATTTTTTTATCGAGATTTTGAAGATCAACGAAATAAGTTTTTATCAATTGTGGAAACATCTTTTTTAAGATGTCATGATTCTCTCATCTTCCCGCAGGTCCTTTTCTGCGTTATTTTCACCATAGTCGCTTCGTACCCAAGCGCCAGACTCCCAGTGATTCCGTTGGTGGGGAGGTTGCCAGTTCTTGCAGAGAGAGGAAGAGACAATGACTATGCTGCTTCCTTGGGAGGGGCGCCCGTCGGTCTGTACCAGAGAGACGAAGGAGGTTTCGGAGGCAGACCGGAAGTGTTGGGTGCTTCTCTCGGAAATGCCAAAGTAGGGATCTACGGGAAAGCAACTGACCATTAGCTGCGTTCTTTGGCCGGTAAATGACGGTAAATTTTCGAAATTATTATTTGTCATGACAAGAGCCCTCCAGATTTCCAATTAACCGTTCTGTGTGTGGGGAGGAGCAGAAAACGTAGAATAAATTGTCTGAATTAAAATTATTTTTGATGTAAACGTTCGTAGAAGGTACTCGTCAACTTGAAGTGTTATATTAAAATGGTAAAAAAAGGTGAGATTAATGATCCATGAAATTCATAATTTCTGTCATAACCATTTGAAAATCGCTACCTATTATTAAATCACATAGATTTTTTAACCATCAAAAGCAATACAGAGAGTTAAAGTGAGTGTTGAAAATGCTCTAAAATAACCAAAACATTTAATAAAAGTTAAAATATGGTATTTAGACAAATGGTGTATTGAGTAAATGGTATATTGAGACAAAATTGCGATTATTTGTACTCTAAATTTCATTATTAGAGGTACGATGAATTTGTCTCTAACAGATATGCATTTCATTTTATAAAATTGATGTTAGTATGGAAAGTTTAATATTTAAGTAACTATTATCAATTAACGAATTTGCCCTTTTTTCACAATTCCGTGCACATTTACATTTTTTGATGGTGGAAATATACATAAAATCCCCCAAAAGAGAAATTTGAAAATATATCTATATTTTAGGACTTCTTTATCAAAAAAATAATTTTTTAATTATGGTCGTGTGTGAAAATGAAAACTTAAAAAATATAAAGAATTGGATGTATGAAATTTATTGCATTGTCTTTGAAAGATACTGTAGTTAAGAACTTACCTGCTTCAGATTTAGTGTAAGTCTATCAAGAAGTTCTTTACAAAAATGATCTACTTAACCTACTTATGTTCTCACCTTTCTTGCGTGTGATCAGTTGCATACAGAAAGTAAGTATTAGAATTCAATAATACTCCATTCAAACAGAAGATGAATATATAAATTTCAGAGCTCAGTTACTGGAAGTAATACGTTTGAGAGGGGGATGCCGTCCATCGAATTCTATAAGAAATTCGTCTGCATGATCTTCCTTACTCGTGTTCATACATAAGATAACCCAAAAACATAAAGAGCATAACAGCATTTAGCCTGTGAACTTATCGCAAAGCTTTTGGACTCGTCCTCTCTGCTTGCGCATTTGCGAGCTTTTGTGCTCGGTTATTGACAACAAGAACGACGACGAATGAAGCTCAGCGATCTTAACAGCGGCATTCTAGAATCGCATCATTTTTTTTTTCGCTTAGGGAAAAGAAAGACACTGATAGTACACTAATTTTCGCCATTTTCTTTGTTCTATGAAAAGTAAAATGTCCTATACTGTTTTAGTATTCGAGAGAATAGAGGAGAGAATACTCTCGTTGGTTTAGTTTTATAATATTATATCGTGTAATTTTAAATTCGTTTTAAAAAAGAAAGTTCACCTCAATAATTCGATCCTTTTTTTTACCATACGTATTGAATAACATTTTCATGCAAGAAGCTTCGAAATTTCATTCGAAACTTATTTTGGGGGCATAGATCATCCAGGAAAGAACAACACACAACGAGTCACAGGCTTAATACAACGAACAAAAATTCTGGATTTTTTTTCTTTTAAATGCTATCCGTTAACATGATCAAACTAAGTCCTTGATCAAATTAGTCACAAGAGCTGAAACAACTGTTCATTTTTCAATTAGTGAAATTTCAAGTTTCCATTATGAGAACCACGAATTTCTGTTTGAAGTAGGGTCCTGATACTTCTTTCCATTCTCCATCCACCTTCAATGAGTCTCAAAATTTATCACTGAAACTATCATGAGTTAAAATGTTTTTTATCAGCATGCTAGAAAGTAAATAAATTTGTTTTCGTCAGAAGATATAAAAGAATGGAACATCGATCCTTTCAGCTATTCCCTCCTGCTAATTCATGAGGATAAGAGGTCAAAACAAAGTGGAAGAGAAATCAACTGACGAGGTGTTTCAAGCATAGGTTAAAAATCTGAAAAATCTGTTCGAGTTCGAGGCTGAGAATTACTTTTTAGCACTTTTGTTAATTCGACAATCCGCTGGTCTAATAACAACCTGATTGCTGAGACATTATTTGACAACGACCGACACTAAGAAAGTTTGCAGTTTTTAATTCCTTTTGTTTCAGGTACCTTCTGCCTCAATTAATAAGTGCATTAAACGCATGATACTATTTTAACACCAATGAACCAACCTACTTGCAAGAGCTTATGTAATTTATGGGATAAAATTGAGGTCTTAACAATCCTTTGGTTTCAAATGCATTTTTACTTAAAAAGATTCAATTGGCATTTATGCAGCAATACATTTTTGATATCCTAAATATAATTTTGTTCTTATCAAGCAGTTTAAGCGGAAGAATGGATGTTTTTATGCTGTATTTGATTTTTATTACTGCCTTAAAATCGATCTAAAAAGCAATGCATGAACGAAAATCCGTATAAATTCTTATTGTATAAACAAACCCTGTGCTTGAAGTCGAATTCCACTGCATGCTTAATATATTTTAAACATAAAACTTTTGCTTCCAAATTCTTGCTCTGAGTTTTTTCTCTCTTTCTTTAGGTTAATCAAAGTTTTGAAGGATGATACGGAAGGATTTCGGAAATCACAGGCTTGTACAATAAAGCGTTATTATTTGTTAACTGAAGGCTGTACGTTAAAGTATTCTGTAGTACTATTATTTTAAATTTTAAAATAAAATGTTGTCCTGCACTTTATCTGTTGACCCTTTGTTCGATAATCTATCGATTGAAACTTTTAGATCAAAAGTTTTAAGCAGTTTTTTAAACAAGTAAAAGAACTTATGTACCGTTAGAGGCTTCGGAAGATAGCGCAATTGTTATGATCAAAACTAGAAAATTATATACACATCCTACTAACGCGATGCTATTATTTACTTTCATTAAATATACTTAATGATCATCTTGCAAATAAGAAGCTGAAAGAAAAAAATGAAACTGGGGAAAAAGTGAACCCTTCCTTTCAAAAGATAAAGCCCAGAGAGAGCTGCCCTTCCTTTCATTGTAATGTTGACGCGAACATCTAATCACCGCAGTCGCGCGTCGCCGACGCCAAACAACACGTGACCGTCACTGTTCCCTTCAAAATTATTTTCGTTGATGACAATCCTTTCCCGACATTTCGTACACGAGAAAATAAAAACGGATTGCTCTCCCTATATGTTTAAGCGTACAGACACGTCGTTAATACCGTGGGTCTCTGTTATATTTGACCTCTAAAATATTCCGCCAGTGTGTAAATTTGCAAAAATATGAGCAATTTAGCTAGCATATGTAGTGCAATAGATAAGTAAAACAATATTCTGTCTGGTGATCAGTACTGTTGACCTGTATCAAAGTTCGGATGCAATGATGGAAAAGACACTGAACATGGCTTTCGTCAAATCACCAGGAATCTCAAAATTCGCCGCGTTGTTTTGGTACACAAGGAAGAAACGAGCACTTGTTGCAATTACTGCAACAAGTGCCAAATTTTTAAACTCGAAGTTGGGACAAATATTTAGAAGTGCGTGTTTTGAAATGTGATCATATAACTTATTATGAATCACATGAGAATCCTCGCTTGCTATTTTTGTATTGTGCTTTCCCAACTGCCTCACTGAATTTGCCCCATAATTTTATGTTGTCTATCCAAGCACTTTCAAAGAGAAATATTGATGAAATTTAATCTTCCTGAAAATAAATTTATCCACTTTCTTCTCTCCCAATAAAAGAACCCTCCCCCCCACCCCCCCAAAAATAGCTGTTAATTCTATAAATTTTCCAGTCTAAAAAAAATATGTGGTAAAAATACAAGCTTAATTGAAATAAATTCTTTGTTAGAAAAAAATTTGTTTAAAAATCCACTTTTAACACAAAACTAAGAAGTATAAATTTTGTTTTCATCTTTTTTTTTACTCGCTAGTCTTTAATTTGTTATGCAATATTATGAATATTATAGAATCTTGATATAAATTTTTTCTTTAACTAGGATGCGACCTAATACATAGTGAATATTAAATTAAATTAATCGCTGAAATGAAATATAAATAATGAAAATGATAAATTAGTACAATATCGCCTTAATATTTCAAAAAGTTAATCTATGCATAATGACACATTTGAGCTCTATGCCATGATTTTAATTTCGAACCAAGTCAAACAACCCTATCTTATTTTGATAGTTGGAAAGACACAAATTCTACCATCTGTAAAAATAATTAGGAAAATTTTTAGA
>JAOUZG010032936.1:4210037-4225784 GCA_026289955.1 Argiope argentata | reverse complement strand
GAGCCATCGGGGCGCTTGGTTAGGAACTTCATTTTCGCTTCAATATTGAAGAAATTGAGCAACATCTAATGTGCATGCATATAGCATAAGACTAAAATTATATTTGCTTACATTCTTCATTTTAATTCTATAACTAATTGTTGCTTCCCTGTTTAACCTTAGTTTGCAGGTTCAGTAAATATGAAAGGAAGAAGAAACCGCACAGTTTTTGATTTTCACTTTAACCACTTAACTGTTTTAATTTCTTTACTATCTAATAAGATGATCTCTTCTAGTTTGAGAATATTTTTTTCTTTTTCATTCAAATGGAAATCCATTGAATTCTTGACTTAATTATGTATTCGAAGTAATTTTAATATTGAATTATAATCTTTATTAATGCTTCATTTTTAACTTACAACTATCAAAATTCGATAAATCGATGCACGTATGGCCCTCGGACAAAACAGTTAAGTGGTTAACCAATTCAAAGATCTCAGGACCCTCAGTAATTACTATATTAAATAATTTGGATGATAATGACTTGAGAGATAGGTCGGTCTGTATTTTCCGAAACAAGTAAATGTGATAATTCAGAAATATAATGACTTGAACATATCAAAATTGATTAATGATATTGTGTTTACAATTGTAGCTCTGTATCAAACTTAGGTTCCGATGGGTAATGAGAAACACAAATTTGATTTTCAGTTACTGTTAATCGTATAATAATTCGACAAAGATGTTTGTTTATTTTTTTTATTAACTTTGGATTTAATTCAGATTTCGGGATCTTCAATTCTATCCATATTATTTCAGGAATCTGATATTCGAAATTTCTCTATTATTTAATAAAATGTTAAAATTTCAGTATTTGCATTTTTATAACAGGTAGTAATAATAAAAAGTGAAAAAACTATCTAAATTCTACATAACACAAAATTAAGACACCCAAACTTTGTAGTTACATATTGTAAAGATAAGAGAAATTGTCTTTTGAGGCATTTTAAGAAGTGTAACTTTTAAGTTAGAATGATGAAATATATAACAATACATTGAAAGCTTACAAAGTTATTAAAAGGAAATAAATCTTTTTTGTTAACCCCCAAGTAAAAAAAAAATATCATGCTGCGCTTATTTGTAAAATGAAAATTTAAAAGGGCTTCTAAAATATGAGATAATGCCAGACGGTGAAAAGAATTACCCTAACAAAGTAATGAATGGTAAATTTCTGCTCAGGCTGACCAAAATTTTTGCTTTTATTTTAAGTAATAAAATCCAGAAATAAATAAAAGCGAATTGATGACGGGGACGATTAGCGATGAGAATAATGATCTACCGACAGGAATAATGAGACACACTGTGCATAAATGAACTTCGAAAAATTCATTAAAAATCAGACATTAGGAAAACGAAATTGATTTCATATAAAAGGAAACTTTTTGAATTTTAAGATCATGTGAACACATTTTGTTTGTAATGATCAGCCAAAGAACAAAATTATTTAATACTTCACCCCCCTTCTTTAAAAAGTCATTAAGATTTTTAATTGTGAAGTTAATCTTGTCATAGGATGAGTAACATGCGCGTTTAATGTTGATGAAATTCTTCAAGGGAAGCGAAATTGTACGAGGATCAAACAAGCAGAATTTCAGTAACAGACGGAAAGAGATGAAGGCAGTCACGTGCATAAATATTTAAATCAATTTCTACTATGAAAACTGAATATTTTAACAAGAAAATTTTTTATTTTCGTATCATTTTATTAATGTTCAACTAAAATTGAAATTCGTATAATTGCAGGCTTAAATTCTTGACATAAAATGGACAGTATTTGCAATAAAGAGCTAACTAGTTCTTTTGTGTGTGTGTGTGTGGTTAGTGAAAAGGTATTTTTATTTCTTTAAACAGAAAATTCGACTTTAAAGCAGCAACTAAACTTGACAAGAAATTTTAAAAAAGGCAACTTTTTAATATTATTTTAACATAATAGGTTTCTTTTGATACACATTTTTTTGGAGAGAGTTGATTCTCATATGATGTATGCAAGTAAACATTTGGGTGGAGTAATAGATTGTAAATGCTTGGGTTTCACAAAAGATTCTGCAATAAGGAATTTTGTATTTGAAAGCAAAATAAATATCTTGATTAATCGGTATTTTTTGTTCGAAATAATGTTTATCATCAAGATATAATATTACGCACCAAAACTGTATTAATATCATAATATTACTTCTCATTCTAAAAACACATTTGGAAGATGACACTTGTGCGCTGATTAACTGAACAATCTTAGCCCGAGTTTCAAACCTTGGGAAAGTGTTGGGATGTGCGCATCATACGAAAGAACTGTCTTCACTTTCAGTACCTGACAATGGTGTACATTTTTCAAATTCTTTAATGCCTTTCTCTTCTTTCGTTCTTTCGTGTTGGAATGAATGCCTTTCGCAATTCATTCCAACATTCTCGACAAATCTTCAACTTTTTAGCGGGAGGATTTTAGCTTTCATCAGTTGACGCCACACCTGCAATTGTCAGTTGTTCAAAGATTTTTCTCACCATTGTCTTTTTTACAATTTCTTTTTCAGAATCACTAAAAAGTTTCATTTTAAATCTCGAATAAAAAAAATGTGCTTATTAATAAATTGGAACGCAGCGACTCAGTTTCGTATCTTTCTAACAATGGAATGAAAATGTTGTTTTAAAAATATTTCGCCAATCGTCTGTTTTCTAATTGTATTTCCGAATGTTATGCAAAGATCTCACGCAGAATATGCTGCAGTACTCTTCTCCGATTTCCTGCAAGTTTGAAGTGATATCAACAATATCTTCCGAAATTGAATTCTTTTTAAAGAGTGGTATCTAGAATTCCACGAAACAATAACTGATTTCTTAAATATTCTTTACACAAACTCATTATGGATCACTACCTCGTAGAAGATGGAAGCTGCGAAATGTCTAGCAGTTTTTACAACTGAGCTGTAGTTCATTTTCAATTGAAACACATTTAACTATCTATTGATACCTATGTTTTTATTCTGACCAAAACAAGTCACATATGTCATCTGAAGAATATTAATATTTTTTATGTACGAATCCTTATCGTTCACCCATTTCTCGGCCAGAAAAATAGATTTCCTAATTCCTAACCAATTTAGTTTTTTTTCTTTTTGTGGTTGATTTATTTTTAAATAAAAGAAAATATCTCAAATTTGCAGTTATCAACTCATATTTTTCGTTAATTAAATGGCATGTAATGGGGATGCAAGGATTGCCTACCGCAGTAATGCAGCAAGAGGTATCTGGTGTGCTTCCGAAGCAAATTGAAATTTTAGACTCTTTTACGTTATTGCCAAGATTTAAAAGAAAAAAAAAGCGCCCTTTAAACAAAAAAAATTGTGAGTGTTTTGAAAGGTAATACTTTTCTTCTTTTTCTAAATAGTTATTATTTAATTTATCGTTCGTTTTGAAACTCGGAGAAATCTAAAACGAGGAAATTCGAGAAAATCTCGAGTTCGAATTTTTGATGAGTACAATAATTTCTTTACACTTCATAAAAGACACGCTTTTGCGTGTTACATTAATTAACTTTTTCAGTGGAAGAATTTCTTTTTATTTGCAACTCAGCGATCTTAGCCCTCGAGAAAGCTCAATTCCAAATTTGGTTTAAACCCTCGCATTGATACATACTTAAATGAATTGTGGATGAATAGGACGAGTGATTTTTTTTCTTTGTTTCACCAAATCTTGTATAGGAGGAAGCAGAGACCCCATTCATATGAGAGTCTCGTTCAAACGCGTGTAATGGATGGATGTCGGCTTTGTACAAGCTACACTGACGAATGTTCTCAAGGGACCTCAGGATCATAAATAAGAGGAAAGACACCCGCGACAGCCCCGATTTTTTAACGGGCACACGAATCAGCAAGTGTCATCCGTTGCTCGACAAATGTTCGTTTGTCTGAGAAAGAGCATTTCAGTGCGTCGCAACAAAAGGCAGAACGCTTCCAAGGAATTATTAAGCCGATTTGAGTTGCAGAATTTCCTGCCCCTGAGGATGGAACGGTGCTCCGAACGTGAGTGGAATTTGCGGGAAAACTCTTTCTTTCCAGAGAGTGATCTTCCTTTGTGGCCTCGGAATATGAATGGACAACTAACTCTCTTGCGTAGACTGCCGTGAGGTACAACAGGTGTCCATCCCAGGCAGTCTACTTTAAGCACGCTCGTTTTTCGTGAAGAGGTCGGCGCTCATCACCGGATCAGAATGAGAATGTTTTTCACACGCCCGAAGCAATCGTATAAGTCTTCTCGCAAATACCTCAAACGAAAGTCTTTTATATATATTAAGCACGTTTTTTTTCTTTCACTTTTATTCAGTTTCTCTTTTTTCATGTCACTAAATATCAAATTTTAAATCTTTTCTTCTCGTGTTTCCTTTTCTGTTAGATTTTTCAAATTTGGCAAGCTCGTGTATTCTCTATGACAAGATGCTATTTTAAACTTTTCGTAATATTATTATTTCATAAATTAACCTATATTTTTCAACTTCTATTCGGTACATAGTAATGAATTTAAGAAGAAACTTTTTAAAGATTTTGTAGTATTGATGATAGGAATTATAATTTAAAAAAATTATAAACTAGAAAATAAAGTTTAAAAAGTTTCTTTTACATATAAAATTGCTTTTCAAAAAGTGATTTCGTTAAATTCAAACTTTGATTGTAGACTGTGGACATTTCATAATGAAAAGAAGTAAAAAAAATATTAAATTACTTTAACATACTTTTATTTGCGAAAAATGCATTCAATAGAATGAGTTTTATGTAAGGTATGGATATAAATAAATCAACATTATAATAGATCAGTTTATCAATAGCATAACAGAATAACTAATTCTTAAATAAATATTAAGTAATTACTGAAAGGTTCCCTGTTGTTTAATAAAAATAGATTATTTACGACTCCTAAGCACTAAAATGGGATGTAATATGTGCAAAATCGTCTAAAGCTCTCAAACAGTCGGAATAATAGTGATCGCGTATTTAATTCTCCAAAAAAGAAATTTTTGTGGTCGTTGAAGGCGCTCTTTTGTCACCTTTCATGCATGACAAAGTTTTCCTCCCCCTGCAGCACTGACGTGGAAAATTTCCTCAAAGTCTCATCCGTTGTCTCTGCAAAAGATTGAAAGGAGAGAGAATATTAAAGAATATATCATCCCACTTCCAGTATTTAATAATTCATTAATGGTCTAAGAATTGTTATTTATGTAATGAAAATGCATCCTCTTTTAAAAGGACACGGTCCACAGGTACTAACCCAGCCCTCTAGAACAGTAGCAAAAGAACCGTAAGAAAATTTAAAATTCCTGACAAAGTTCAAGAACCTTTTTTTCCCTCCTCTGACTGGATTGCGCTAAAGGGCAAACTCTGAAAGATTTCATTTAAAAAATATCACCTATTTCAGTTCCTGCTCCCTGCTCTATCAATGTTTTTTTAGTGATCGAGAATATCTCGAATGTTATTTCAGCTCACGTTTATAAATTAATTTAAATTATTATTGTCCATCATGGATAGCATTTATTTTAAGAGACCCTCTCACTTCTCGAGTTAAGTCATTTGCTTCGGAAAGTATCTAAGAGATTATGTTCATGAAATAGAAATTTCGATTCTAAAAGCTCCAGAGCATTTAAAACAATGACAAAAAATAATATGCGCACCATTAAATAAAAAAAAATATTAATGGTACTATATTTTACTGTCTAGTGTTTCTTTTCAAAGTTCATGGCATTTAATAGATTTTTACTATTACAAACAGTTATCAAAGCATTCAACAGAATTCAAAATATTGAAGCTGAAAGGATAATACAAAATTTAAAGTTTATTTTAATCATCCGCAGCAGTTGGTTCACAGAAATCTAACACGTGTGAGTTCGGACTGCCTCAAAACATTACTTGCGGCATTTATTTTTTTAAGGTCGCTTTAGTCGAGTTGTTGGGGCTGCTGAACCCATTATCCAGTTCCGTGCCTTAATCCATGGGTCAAAATAAAAATGACATTCTTAAGCAGTAACCGAAACCTGTTTTTTGATTTCCGAAATCTTTTTTTCAAACACTTTTTTAAAGGCTTGTTATGAATTTCGTAAAAAAAAATCAGTTCAATCAATCAAATATCAAACACAAGTGCAAAAGCCATATTCAACCCAACTGCATCAGCTATATGGCCTAATCTGATTACAGTGAAATACGTCTAACAAAAGTGAATGAAGCAGCACTTTCTATCTCATTTAAAAGTACCGCTAAAACACATTACATTTAAAATAAGCCATAAAAAAATTCGACATCAGACAAAAATATACCTGTTTGCTTCACTAGCTTAAAAATAAATTTCCTTTTTTTAACAAAATAAATAATTTTTTGGATTCTTTCTTAAAACATGCATTTATTCGTATAATAAATATTAACAACCCTTTTTCCTCTACCTATTTCGAATTCCTAATCATTCATTTATAACCTTATAAATGAATTATTAGTCTGTCTAATGTCTTAATAACACTCAAAAATGTTGAAATCTAATTTTTTTTAAAAAAAATTCAAGATGTGCCACTTGTTTGAAATCAGCATTTTAATAAATATTGAATTTTACAAATACGTCTGCTCAGAATAAGGTAACTTTTCTTATCAATCACCGGTGCTTCATTTTTGTTTTAGTTCTTACTTTGCATAAAATACGCCGGGAGGAAAATTTAATTCTTTTACTGGCGAGGTTTTTCTTTTTCTTTTTTTGACATAATGGGAAAATGAATGAGTAAATGGGAGAATGAATTATAGTTCTGAGATCTGTTGTTCCTCAAACTCGCTCCCAGGTACTGCTGTTGATTGAAATCAAAATTTAATTTTATTAATAGCTATTTAATTATTGAGTTCTGAAAACATTAAAATACTCTAATGTCATAAATATCTCAAAAGACTAAAAACTCCTAAAGCTCTTCAATTTCTGGAAATATGAGAAAAAGCGATTGCGAAACTCCAAATTTGCATATCTAAAAAAATTCAAATAAAGATATATAAATAATCTGCCATTAAATCAAAGATATTTAACGTTTAATTTATTTCTAGAGCGGAAGATTAAAAACCCATCTCCTAACGAGGGAACCTGAAATTGAATAAACAAAACAAATATAAAAAAAACTGAAATAATGTGTCTAAAGACATAGATTTACTGCTCTAATGTTCTTAGAAAGAATTTATAAACCCATTAATAAATAGTTTTAACCAAGCGTAGAAGATTAGAAGTAAGTTAAATCGGTTCTTAAATTGTAGGATAAATTTTGTTTGTCATTCATTGATGAGACTTTAGTGAAATACCTACTTTGAAAATAATTAAAAACTTTTTGAAATAAGATATTTTAAAAATAAAAACTAATCTTTTACCAATTATATGTTGAACATTTCTTACTTATCCCCAAGGGAAAAAAGTGGTGCAATCATGCTGCAGAAAAACGGCGTGCAATTGTTTAAACGAGTATTCATTGATGCTCTTTATTAGCAGTTAATTTAGTTGCAAGTTGCCGCAAGAGCTAGTAGCATTAAGCAATTTTTCAATAAGCTATGGAAAATGTCCACGAATAATATTTATTGTATTGCTTATATTGTGTGTCCACAAAACGATCAGTGCTGGCGATAAAAAACAAAACAAAGAGCATGGACCTTACAAAATGAAACGACAGTAAATTGAACCGCTTCTATTAACTTCTCTTTAATCTTGTTGCGAAACTCATTTAAATAATGAAGAACAACATCCGCCCATCAATCACAGCAAACCGGGTGCTTTTCAGCCATCAGCGCGCACGCAGCTCAACATCATTAGTCTCGAGAACTTCGGACCTTGCTTTATTTATTATAGATATAGGCCATGAAATATCGGTTTTATGAAACAAAAAAAAAGTGACGTCGAAACAATTACTAGGTCTCTCTTGGGAAATATATCAATTCTCAACTCATAGATCACTCGACAAATGCTTAGCCGGATGTTGTGGGTTTATTCATTTTTGAATCAAGAACCGCACACTTACATGCTTTGAAATGCTGCGAAAACGCCCTTTGGAATATCACTCTGCGACGTCGTCTTTGATGCGGAGTAATTCACCGTCGCTATTGTGACTTGTGCTAGAATTTTGATTCGTGATTCATGAATCCTTTTTATCTTTTGGCGAAAAAGGGTCGAGGACTATTATTAATTTTCTCAAATGAACTATTCAGTTACAAAAAATTATATTTCTAAATTAAATAGAATTGTGGGAAAACCTAAATAAATCGTTAGTTTTCAGGGTTTTTTTTAAAGAAATATTATTTGATTATCAGCATTACAATATTTTTAGAATTAAAGTGAAGATTCAGACTTTTGAGCCAATTAAGACTGAAGCATTTTTGAAATTGGAAATTTTTCTTATAAGCGACTGACAGGTCTGGAACAAAGAAATTTTTAATGCAGAGACATTCTGTGCTCAAACCAGCCAGATTGGTTCCCATAAAATCTCGCACACTCTCTACTAAATGGGCCATCTCAGAGAACTCATTGAAACATGGCACTGCCTGCGATGGTGAAGAAATTCTAATCTTTAGCGAGAATAGAGCATTTTTACTGAACCTATTGTGTGATCATTGAGAAGTTTTTTGGCAGTTATTCCCAGGCTTTCAGTTAACTATATTCTGTTTGAGACTCTTTTCTTCCAATTGAAACGAAAAATTTGGAATAGAATTATACTTGTATCAAAAAATTACGTATGAAATAGGATATATTTGATATGTGATTTTTCGCTTTTGTCTTTAAATTATACTTTAAGATTGTGTGCAAAGTGGCTAAATTATAGCCATTACCTAGTGCTAAAAATAATTAGATTCGTGTTCAGTAATTCGCTTTGAGTAGTCTGAAATTACGAAGTTATTAAAAAAAATTATAGAAAAAGACTTAGAAGCTAATTTTAGAGCGACATAAACGTTTTTATAGAGAAATAAAATAGCAATGATGAGTTCAGAGAGACTTGGCGATTCTCTTTATTAAACATTTTTATTTATTTTGACTAGTTATCAATTCAAAATAATAGACGATTTTTAGTTTTCGTCAAAAACATCCATAAGTTCAAAAATTCGTTTCATATTCCACGTTTTATGCCTGGTGGTAAAATTTAGCATGCTTACAAAGACGCGTTTTCTTTTATCTGGTGCTGATGGAACATTAATGTTGAAAACTACATCAAAATTATATGCTAATGAGCTGCTTGAGACACAAAGCGGCCATTGAGTGTTTTGAAAAAAAATTGTCTAATTGATATTTATTTTTTCACGCAGTTCGAAATTACTTTTAAACAATTGCGAAGTAACGGTGGTTAAATTTATCTTTCGGGAATATATTAATGAAGTATTGTTCTTAAGTTGTTACATAAATGTTACAGCGGTCATATTTTATCTGCTTAAGGGGGAAATAAAATTATTTTTGTTACGAAACGATAAGCAATAATTTTCCTAAGGCATCGCGCTTTCAATCTCAGAGTGATCTGATGCTGAATTTTTTACTCATTGTGGCCGGCAAATGCGGGACCTCCGCAATAGCGATTTGATTTCAGAGAAGAAGAAAAAAGACTCCTTCGTGGCAGTGCTCCAGATATTCTAAAGCTAGACTTTTCCCAGCCGAACTGCCTCTGAGCCAACCACTTTTTCTTATCATTGAATGGTGTTGAATGAAGTCTTTTGTTGCGCATTTCGGAGATACATATTACAATAGATTATTAAAGGGTTGTTATCAGAATATAACAAAGCCTTGGTGGGTTCTTCGACTTCAACTCTCATGAATTTTAATTAAATTATTACATAATACATTGATTGAAATATTTAGAATTGTTGTTCAAAATGGGCATTTTGAACCCTCGAAAAATGTATATTTAAATTTTTTTTAAAAAAACTAAAATTTCGTAAATAAGTTCCATTTGTCTAGACAGGCGCCTTGAAGTTTCCCCCAAACATCTATTACGTCTACAAGAAGCGAATGCAAGCGACCTCACAAGCAAGAGTCAAAAGGGGATCTTCTATGGAATTCTGCATTTGACCACCATCTTACAACTTATATTTGGTGAAGAGGGATTAACTAATAGAGGTATGGCCCAAAGCAGCAATTCATCCATTAGTTCAATTACAATAACGTTTAGAACTATCTGAGCATATAGGTCAGTATTGAGCAAGGGACTGTGATGACACTAACTTATGATACGGCATGCATTCATAGAAAATTACTCCTGATGATAAACCTCTCAAATAAATAACCTGATAAACCTCTTAAACAGAAGAGTAGATTTTTGTCGTATAAAAGTGATTGTATCGACAACTGATGCTTCCATCGTGACTGAAGTGCCATCCATTTATCCGGAATCGCATTTCTCAGAGAATAAGGATTTGATTCAGCATGAAAATGCACCCGACAAAAAAATGTGAATATCGGCCGTGATCTGATGTCAGCTGTCCACCAATGTGGCCTGGAAGCGATCGATCACTCCGTCTCTGCACGGTTCGTTTTTGTAATGTTCAATTATGGACTGGTTATTTGCACGTAGGGGCGAGAGTAACGGGAAAAATAAGTCAACTTTAATTGCATAAAACTTTGCGTGATGTTTTTCGATTACTTCAATTCTTCGAAATATCCTAAAAACATTATAGTACTATTTTTGATTATTTTACACTTATATGGAACCTTTGTATCAGATTTAAAACATTATATCCAACCCATTTCTCACCAGATAAATAAAACATAGAATAGTTTGTATTCGCTGAGCTGTTCTATAAAACATTTTCTAGACAGATGGTGGGAATTCAAGAAACGGTTTGATTTTTCTTTTGCAACTAGGACAGCATTACTTTTACTTTCAGTGCAAATCATAAGCACTTCAAAACCTTTCTCATTACTGAAAAACATTATTACTTAGGAAAACTCAAATCAAAACTTGCAAACAAAAAATTTCCTTTTCTTTTTCAGTATTGCATTACTTCTCTAAGATAGCTTCAGTTTTTTCAAGCTTCTATTCCTTTCATTATGAAGTCAAAGTTGCAACAATCAACCTATCAAAACGAACATAAGTATGCGCGATCGGCAAATTTCTTTCAAATAGTGATGATAACTGAACAATTAATTACGTATAACGGTCTTTTTATCTCTGAATATATTAGCATTTCTAAAATAAATGCTTATATATGAATTTGTTATAAGTCGTTCTGAATATTGAAATAAGAGAATCAATGCAATTTTGCAAAACGTGAAACTTTATGTGCTTTGATGAATCAAAGGAGGAGGAAAATTTAATCAGCCCTTGCACACTATTTGATGTATATATTTATATACATTACTGTCTACCTCCATCGGGTCGAAGAGTTTCCAAATAAATGTTCACCTTATTTAATGAAGGTTTGTGACTAAAAATATATGTTTAAATGCAATATTTAAGAAAATAAACGCTTGTCCCGGCTTTATGACAGAGAGGTAGCGCGTTTTCCTCGTGTTCTGGGAGTCCCGGGTTCGAGACTCGATTCGGACACGGTTGTTCTTCTTGTGCTATCTGTGAGATGTTTGACTGTGCCCCCCTGTAAAAAGGGGCTGTGCAAGCAAATGTGGCGAGTGTGTAGCTAAGTCGTACTCTTGGCCCTAGTTGGCGCTACTTCAAAAAAAAGAGATGCCCCTTTCGGCTTAAATCTGCTGCTGAATCAGCAGAGGGCTTGTCCATGGCAAGTGCTATAAGTAACAAAAACAAATACACGCTTTTTCTACCATTCTTAGAATACTCTATACACAACACAAGTGTTAAAGCAAAAGTATTTTCCAAATTCTCAACTGACATAAATTTAGGAATACAAGAATGATGCTAATACATTACTAATTTGTTAACAACCACAGTTCTTGTTATTATTATTTTTCAACATCTGATATATTCAATGACTTTTACTATCATTCTTTGCTTGTTCGGTATTAATTTGCAAGCAATTTCTTGTTATTGCATATAATAGCTTTCTGACACATTCCATTTTAGTCAATGGAGTAACTTAATGATTTAATAGTACAAAAATAATTGTAAAAAGCTATAACTACACAAAAAAATCTAACCACATCTGTAAAATATTTTAGTAAATATTGAAAAAAGAATTTCTCTCTGCAAAGCTATAATAATCGGCTTTGCTACCTACTTAAATTAGTGCAAAGGCTACAATATTTTTTAAAGATATTTAGTTGCCCATTCATATAAACCTGCTACTCAACACTTTCACTTTAAAAGGATTTCACAAATATTGTTTGCACCTTGAAATTAAAGTCCCTTGATTTATGATCTAAACAGTAATGGAACTGTAATTATGATAGAGTCCAATCTTGGAGCAATAGCATGAGTAGCAACGGGAAGGTGCAGATACTTCGGTCGCCAGGCTTGGGGGGTGTCACGAGAGAAAAATATTTCCACACTGATATCATAAATTCAAGAACATAATAATGAGAAGTGAAAAGTCATACCATGTTTCGGGAGCTGTTTAAACTTGGAATTCGGGCAACCAGGGGAGAGAAATCCCATCATACACCTAGAACCATTTTTCCTTGTTATGCCACCATCTTATTGGGAACCCATACGATGAATTTTCAAAAATGCTATTTTTATTCGATGATTTTGATCAACATTTTATGGCATAGACAAAAAATTAATAAAGGCCTCGTGTGTGGTACACATAATTATAAATAGAAAAGAAAAACATTAAAATCTAATCAATAAAAACCAATCAATCTTTCAAACTTTTGCTTTTGATAAAGACACATAGAAAGCGCTAAAAAAGAATTCACAATGTACTTTATGAGCTTTTACTGGTGTAGAAACAAAGAGAACATAGATATCAAAGATTCCAGAATCACAGCTTGTGATATGAGATTGCTGCTGTTGAAAATTAGTTAAGAATTAATAAGCTACTTAATTATCTGCATAAAATTTACATTAACAAACTATTGTTCTCACTTAACAATAATTGTGATCGTGTTACATTTAGTCGAGATTCGATAGTTTTTCTTAGATGAAATTGGAAATTTTATCGAGTCAGAGTACGGAGGCAGACACTCGCATACAAAGAAAGTGGAATTCTGTGTCAAAAGCTATTCGACAAAGCTTTATGGGACAGCTTAAACAATGGCAACAGGGAAGTTTGCTTCTATCATAGACAATTTTTTTATTACATGAGTTACATTTGCAATCTTTATGTTATACAAATTGTTATGCTTGCAATGAGCAACTAGAATTGCATATACATCATTTGTGATTTTTTTTCTAAAAAAAGAAACATAACTTGTTTATTTAAACTTGAATCTTATAGAAATATTAAAAGACGATCTAGGATTTATTAAGGAGGATTACAAACTGATTAAATGCCAAGCTAAAATTTTAAATTTGAAAATCACACATTTGAGTTAAATCTTCAATCAGTAATTTTCCTTAAAGGAGCCAATATGTTAAGCATGATGCCACACCTTTATTTAATATTTATTAAATTTTTTTCATTTTTAAAACTAATCCTAGAATTGAAACCAGTGTTGATGAAATTTATAAATAGAATTTCTGAAGTAGGTGAACCCTAACGTGAATTTCCAAAGATTAAAGCTTTCACATTAAATAGACCCATTTACAGATACATATAAAAACTCATCTAGAAATATTAAAAGGCCTGACTTGATACAAAAATATTTTGGCGAAAACAAAAAGGAATTCTCAGTTGGACGCCTAAGAAAAAATTGCGCATCTGAAAATAAATAAAAACGCTTCATTTCTAGTAGTATTCATTTCTAGTTAGTAGAAACAAAACAAAAACTGAGCCAGAAGATTTCTGAAACACTGAAACGGCGTTATTTTAGTAATGAGAGCAAATACTAACATTTTTTAAATAAAGGGTGAAGCTAGGTTGAAACCTAACTCTGAATTGCTTTTCCCGCATCGGCATTCACCTAATCAGGCAAGGATTATGCTCAATCCTTATAAGGAACTATGTGCCTGTAAATGGAGTGAGTGATGATAGCTTTTACTGTTTCAATTACAAGTTTATACGAAAGAAAATTAAAAAAAAGCTATTGAAATTCATTTTAGAATCAGATTTTATTTTCCAATAGAACAATATTCTCCTAAAAGGGGCAAGAATTGTAAAGTTATTATGCTTTACTGTTATTCAGTCTACTAGTTTATCTCAATCTTCATGCCTCACTGCTAGTAGCAGTTCGATTTAAATTGAAAAAATTATCCAGATCGCAATATTAGGAAAGGGGAAATCTCAAAATCTGTGTTTATATGAAAAACGAACAAAACTGTCTTTTCAGGTATTTGAGGATTTCGTTAAATCAATACCCCCGACATTTAGAAATTGTTTTTATAAAAAAAGGTTATGCAACAAAATATTGTAAAGAAATTGAAAATATAAAAAAAATACTACAAAGACACGATTCTCTGTGGTTTTAAACATAACTTAAAAGGTGGACAGGCCATTTTCCTTTCGGTTATTTTGTTTGGTAAATAATTTCATACTATAGGCCTATTTGAAATCAAATCACAGGAGGTGGTCTCCCCAAAGTTTTCTTGCATTCTCTTTATTAAGGGTGGTATCTTCCACCAGGACGCACGAAAAGTTTTGGGGTATGATATATAGGGCATCGGCTGACAGTAGTTACGAAATATTGACCATTGACGTGGTTTTAGCATTTTTACTAAGTGATCGATAGCGCGTGTTTATCGCGATTAGTAACTGGCATGCTGTTAACAGCACTCGAAAACCGAATTTATTTTACTGAATTAGGCTCGTTTTTCCCAAGCAACTGAAACCAAAATTTAATTCAGAATTACAATTGTAGCCACACACCAAAAATCACTAATCAAATTTGATATTTTTAAATCACCGCGATTTTAAATTATAGAGTTTGCATGCATTTATTGTATATTTATCTTTTACGCAAATTGAACATAAGACAACCATAATTAGCACATATTTTACGGGTGTCTACACTCTTAAGATATTAAATATGTATGCAAAGTTTCATTCATCTAGCTGCCTTCTTGTTGCAGTTATCATATTAACTTATTCTTAAAGACGACTTTCTACGAATGAATTTGACATAAATCTATAAATTTGGTTTAAAGATGGCATACAAATTTCCTCCATCTTCTCAAAGAGTTTTTGAGTTATCTTCATCACAGAGGAATGAACATAATGCCGAAAATTTGGTTTTTGATCAGTGGGAGGTCTGAAGCACGGACATTCGACACAATCTCGCGTTCGAATTTTTTCGATGATAATGTTCTTTCTCTTCTTCGTAAACGAGAAAGAAAAAAGATTCACGATTGAATTAAAATTGTTCGACTAAATGTTATTTGCTTTTACCTTCCAGCAATGATCATCTTAATTTTTTATTGATACAGGAGGAATCTTCTTCCTCCCCAGCATTTCCTACACTAACAAACCATTGCGCGCTTTATGATTCATAATACAGTGGATTGGAGTTTCATTTGGGAGGGAGTTCCTTTGTATCTATATGCCTGCAATATTGTTGACATTACATTGCGCCATGCCCCTGAGTCTAAATCATCACCTTACAAAACAGATAGTTGGACCAAAGTTGCTGGAAACGCCATGTATCATGTCACTAAATCACTATTGCTTTCAATCATGCATTGACAGTGTCCAAATTCTGGCAAATCATCGACGGTCAGCCTTTGACAAA
>JAOUZG010032936.1:4185758-4200037 GCA_026289955.1 Argiope argentata | reverse complement strand
TATATATATATATATATATATATATATATATATATATATCAGAACTTTTCCTGCTGGATTTAGAACTTCGTCTATGTTGATAGTAAAGATGAATGTGAAGGTGTTGAAATTCTAAAGGCCAGGCAACTTGACTTACAGGTATCAAATTTGGTACATGTATACTTTAGAATTTAGAAATATGCACATCAAAACATTTTTTTTTTTAATTTTAAGTAATTCTAAATTAATTCAAATTTTGGCTTTTTTCTTTCGTGATAACTTACGAAAAAAATATTGTAAAAAAATGAATTTTTTCACAGTTTCAAATTGTAGATAATTATCCTTTTTGGTGACTCCAATTTAATAATCGTGTGAATTTTTGCTGAATTTCGACAGTTTTTTTTTTGCCTAATTTTCAACCATACATTACTTTATTGCCCTGAAATTCAAACAGTTTTCCTCGCTTCAACCAATACACAATCACGTGATTTTCGTCATGAAGATTCGAGAAGAAGGTTTCAGTTTAGCCCCTGTGTCAGACAAATAAAAATGTAAAGTTACACTAACACGAAAGTTAAAAAATAGATGAAATAGATATTTATGTATTTAGCGGCCTTATGTTGTTGTGGGTCTGTCTCCATTAGAAACATTTATTTATATGATGAACAGAATTTTACTAAGACAATTCAAATAACATATTTTAATATCAAATAATTCAGCGGAGTCATGAACATAAAGTTATAAAAAGATCTATCTAAAATTAAATATAATTAATATTCACGGTGAACCCGCTGTCACAGGCGAATAGACTGAAATATGAATCCCCGAGAAGAATTTCTTTAAATGATCGCATTAGACTGAGGATAGATCTCTAAAAAAATAGTATCAATCCCATTGCCAAATAAATGAATTTGAAAAAAAAAAGCAATTTTTTAATTATAAAATGCTCCAACATTATGTGCATAGAAATGAATTATATAGTCATTAAAGTTAAATCATGACTTTTTTAATATATTGAAACAAAAATTATTCGTTGATATTTTATTTTCCATCCAACTTATTAAACCTGTTATGTCAAGTGGTTAATGGAAACATATTTTGTACTGAGCTAATTAATATAAAATTATTAATTAAAATAAATCATTAATATGATAATTTTGTTTAAAATGCGTTTTGATTTGAAGCTAAATTGACCAGATATAAAAAGGTGAATCTCATACGAAGAGGGTCAAGTGGAGCCATCGAAACCTTCACTGACGGCTGGCCAGGCTTGGTTGATGTGCCGGTCATTAGGAAATAAATGTGGTTAACAGAATGAAAATGGTATTCCCGACTATTTTTCGCATACTCCGCACCTCAGGTCTGATCCCCCTTTCCTTTGCATACAATGATGGACCATGACTAAAGCCACAAGTGCATAAAATGACATTAATGAAAAATTGTAACGAAATATGGATATTCAGCCGCAATCTAACGCTTTTATTAAATCTATAGAGTTTTTACCAATCAAGTGAAAGCAAAGTTTGATTAAAATTATAATTATAGTCAAGAGATGACCTATCGAATTTCAATGATTCAAGCAATTCTAAGTCGATGTCCTGGCACAGGGAGAGCGCGTTTTTCCCGTGGTCTGGACCACCCGGGTTGGAGTCCCAGTTCTGGCACGGTTGTTCTTCATCTATTCTATCTGTGAGAGATGTGAATGTGTCCCCTTGTAAAAAGGCTGAACAAGTGAAAGGAATGCTTGGATAACTAAGACGTACTCTCGGCCCTTGTTGGCGCAACTTAAAAAAAAAAAACAAGAGACGCGCCCTCGGCTTAAAGCCGCTGACTGCGTCAGCGAGTTTATCCTTACCAAGTGCCATTGGAAGCGACAACAAGTAATTAAGTTTAGGAGTTATTTCGTTTACATGCACGCTAAAGTATAGACTAACAGACGGAAAACCCTTTAACAAATTCGGTCAAAATATGATAACAATCTATATTTTAGGTATTAAACCCTCATTCCAACTCCTATCTACTTTGCGTTTTGAAGTGATTGAATTCTCCTGTAGTATAATCGAACAGACGCACTTTTGGGGAAAATATTTTGTTTAAAATCCGACTCTTAGATCCCTATACTAAGTTGCATCCAATTAGTTCAAAGAATTTTGAATTAGCGTGTTGACAGAGAGATAGACATAATGCCAAAAATGTGTTTTTCTACTCAAGGAAGTCTAAAACATAAAGATTCGTCAAAATCTCAAGATCGAATTTTTTAATGATTACAATATATTGCTTGCAAGAAATGAAAGAGAGCAGCGTCTATACACTTTGCATAGAGTGTCTTAGCTTGCATCTGTGGATTCACATCCCCCCCACACAAGATTGCGTACTGTCGGAAGCATTCTTTCATCCTTAGTAGTTCTTGCTCATAAATCCAAAATTCGAAACAAAGTTACCAATATCAATACGTGAAATATTTAAAACGGCGGATTCGAAACTATACTCAAGCCTAATAAAAACTAGATCGGCCAGATACAGTGGAACAATCCCGATTTTGCCTTCTTTTCATGGACTTGTGCCGATTTTGGATAAGAATTCGTGAATTATTTCATATCTTCCTTAAATTGTCAATGAAAAAAGAAATTTAAATAAACAATAAAAAAAAGCTTTAAAAAATTTATTTTTATTCTATTCCTATATTCTTTGCTTCTTTTTAGGACTTCAGTTTATAATTTAATACTGCAATTATAATCGAATCTTAGAACCTATTATTTTCTCACATTCAATAAGTGAGGAAACTCAAAGTTAAGCAATGTATTAACTGATTAACTAATTTAGAATTTTAAAGGAGTGTAGAATTATTGGAAACGAAGGCAGCCAAAAGAAAGACACGATTTCAAAACAGTGGGCGAAAAAGAAGGATTGACAAATACCGTCATAAAGCTGGTGCAACCATCAAATCCAACGATCAGCACTCGGGTGATTTCCTGTCAACGTGAAATCCACGTTTCACATTCTCCAAAATACGATCGATTTCTTTACTAACAGCAGTTCTGCTTTATAATTCTTTGAAAGTCAGGAAAGTCATGAATGAATCAGAAATGGCTATGCGGATAGACATCCCGAATGAGCTGAAACAGTTCTGACTCTCTGTTCATTTCCTCAGCTTCAATGGATCGATTTTTTAATCTGTATGTGATGGAAAAATTTAATTAATAAAACATTTGCGAAAGCAATCCTAACTGTTAAATAATTATTTCTTACAAATAAAAACTTTTAATTATTTTGATAAATTTTAATGAAATAATAAACTTTAAACAAATAGAGAGGAGAAATACATATTGTTTTAATGATTTCGGAGCCATTTAATCAATGCTAAAAATATAAAGATTAGTTTTCGAACGTTCGATTTTATATCCTCTTCCTTAATTTTAAATCTGCACCATGATTTCCTTGACAGAACCGTTTTTCGAAAACGGTTGAGGGACATGGATTTCCATTCTTCTATCACTCTGAGTCCGCCATTCGCGGTGGATCATTGTGCCTTTCGATGAACCAAAGACACAATAATCGACACGATGTCAAAGGTTTTAGCAGGAATGTGCTGAACAGATATATTTGCAATACTTCAGTCAATTTTCAGTTTTTTCCCACGAATACCACAGTACTTTTCAAAATATGACTTGTAGCTTTATCTTGATGAATTTCGATTCTTTTAATTCATTGGGTCATCGGATTCAGAAGTGGAATTTCTTCCGTAAATATCAGAAGTTAATCTCGGCCGTACATTGAGCCGATGCTAGTATATGGCCTCTCTCCTTATTTTTAATTTCCCAACCTATGAGAACCCTGCCGCAATCATGATCGCTCACTGAAATTTTCTTTGCATTAACGGAATCTGTTTTGCATACTTTTTTTTTCTCCACCTTTTCAAGAGTGAATATGCCTATTTTGGTTGCAGTCCTTCAAGTGAGCCCGTGCTTCACCGGGGGTCGCATAGCATTTTCACTTGTTACCTGTTAAAGGATTTTCATACCAATTCTCAAACTGTTCAGGCTTGTCAGTAAAAATGATGAACAAGGTTTTTCGGCTTTTCTAAATTTTTGTCTGCTTTTTATTTGTTGTTGCTACAGCTGTAGTTAAAGATTTTGTAATCGATTTCTGAGGCAGCGGATTTGCTCTCATTAAAAAGATTTCACATTTCCAGTATTTGAAATATTCAAAAAAAAAAATATTCCAAAATAAAGTTTGGAATATTTTCTCATCGTAGAATAAATGATTGATATTTCCTTCCCTTCCTATAATAGTGTTACTTTTATTTATTTTAAAACTCAGAAATTTTAATACGATGCATTTCACAAAGTTTTAGAATTATGTAATAGGAATATTTCTAATCTAAAATCCTATGGACATATCCTTTAATCCACAGCCTATTCACATGCTACGATTTTATATAAGAGTAAATCTAAATGAAATAAATGTTTTTTATTCTCAATAAAAAGTTATAAATAAAAAATTTTATTTGAAAGAATTTTATTATTATTATTATTAAGATCTCTCTAAAAATGTATAAATATTCTCTGTGTATAGCATTATATTTTACAGAATTTACCTAACTGAATATTTCATAATCAGTTAAATAAATGCTTAATATTGCAATATTTTACAAACAAGTATTCATTATACGTTTGCTTACTTAATAACTATTTTACTAATGCAATTTAATAGCACTTGATTTTTTTAAAAAATCATTTATTCTGTCTCCTTTTTCTCAATTATTTTTTTTAAAAAAATCATTTAATCTAAACAACATTTTCATCTTCCCTCTTCAGACGAGCGATCTGAGACTGTTTTGTAACATCTAATTTCCACTGGTAATTAAAAATTATAAAAGTTATTTGAAAATGTACATAATATTCTTGATGTTTGAGTATACTCCTCTTTTTTGTAATAAAATTTTAAAAGAATAGCACAATGGATAGAAAAACTTACAGAAAATATCGATCAAGGATGTCAGAAAATATGAATCGGAGCAGATTTTGTAATCGAAAAAAAAAAATTCTTTTTAGTGTTGGGGAAAAGATGGGAAATAAACCTTTATGGAATTCGAATCTTTTTCCGTCCTTTATCATTCGTCAGATAAAGATGAGTTGTTAAAAATCAGTTATATTTTTAGTTAAAGTTATTAACAATGGTTAAATCATGCGATCGATATCGACGCGTTAATGAAAGCGAATCTCTCAAATAATTAATACGATGTTGAAATCGAAACTATTGCACAATTTGTTTTTGAAGTTTGCTTACAAATTCAGTGAAACTTGAAAACTATTTTATAGAAGGTTTCCAGGCTATGAATAAAAATAATTAATTTTTTATTACTTATAAAGTGTAGTTCCGTAAATAGAAAGTTTATTTATGAAACTATCCTCATTAAATTAGATATTTTCGGATCGCAGAATTTAAATTATTGCATTTATCAATTCTTCTTGTTGTCAATTGCAGTTTTAAATCTTATTTTGGTTCCTTCTTTTAAAATTATGAATGATTAATAGAAAAAAATCCAATTTTCTGACCCGTTTTCCAAATGTTCTTCAGTGCAGTTGGGGACTTTATAAGAAAAGATCAGGTATGCCAAGATGAATGATAGTAAGGCTTGACGCAGCTGACCATCTTACTGTTATTAAATCTAATCTAAGCTACATATGATAAAAAGCTAATGCCCATTATATTTGATATTTTCTGTATTAAAAATATTAGATACATTTGCAACAAATGGAATATTTTCACCCAGAACAATACAGAAAATGTCGTTTCACTTCCATTCCATTTCAGCCCTCTTATTTATTGGAATCATGATATCTTAACAACTATGTCACGATAGGTTGAAAAAAGTTTGTCTGGACTGAGAAATGGAACATTTGTCGATCCATTTCCGAGTAGCGGACCCATTAACACCTGTAATATGTGATGTGGAAGGCAATCGGCTGGGATGAAGGTCAAGGTCAAGCCCCACGTCTTCCCTTCAGAACACCCCAAATTAATGTTTCTCCTTTTGATCAAAGAATTAGATTAAGATAACTCTTAGGAATTTCCACCAGCGGGTGCGTGACGGATTTCCAGAATGGATTCCTTTCGGCGGCTGCAGGGACCATTCATTCGGGATCCCACCATCGCGAAGTGTGCCCGGTTATTTTAAATCCTTCATTTTATGCACAATCATCAAGCATATGCGCGTTTCACTCGCGTGAAATACTTTGACGAGAGACTGAATTCTCCGTAAATAGATTGAATTTCATTGCAATAACGGAAACTATTTTTGCTTATGCAGCTTGACAAAATATAAAGCATTTAAGGAAAAATCTTTCAGGGAATTTGGTTGTTGCCATAATAGCAACTATCTAAATTTAAGGCAGTACAAAATTAAATTTTATGGTATTATATTTCTAGAAAATATTGGTTTAAAAAAGTCGAAGGTGATTTCGGTTTTTAATTAGTTACATTTTTTTTTAAAAAAAAAGGCATCCGAAGTGCGCATTCGCAACAGCTTGTTCCAAATTCAGTGGCTCCACTTCCAACAATCCGCCACCAAAGTGCTCACAAAAAGACTCCTGTATTGGCATTTATTATTATTAAAAAATGAAGAAAGCTCTTTTTTAAAAGGCGAAATTTTAATTTTTAATTAGTATAACAAAAATTGTAACCGAATTTTAAACATCAATTGTATTTTACTTTACCTGATTTTCTCACAAATCAGACGTATTTCAAGCAGGCAATTTCTTTAAAATAGAGTGATCTCTTAGCTGCTGCCATTGTTTTTTTTATTTTGTAAAAAAAATTAAAATTCATATCCAACAGAAAAAACTTATAGAAAAAGGAAGAACATCGAAAGAAAGTTCTAGGAGTTTTTCAAGAGATTAAATTTTAATACGTCCTTGACTTTCTAGTCTGTGAAACTAGTTTTCAAGTAAAACAGGATAAAATATTATACTCATCATTCTCATTCTCATCATCATCATTCTATTGTAGTTAGAACTATTATTAAAAAAATTTTGATTCGTTGATTAAAATTTACTTTTCGAATTTTAAATTGGATAAATTTTGATGGACTGATCTTTCGTTCATAAATCATTTCATATTAATTTAAACTACTCAGTGAAACCATGACTTCAATTTCCATTGTTGATGCTTTATTGATTTCTTTAACTCCCATTGGCAATCCGCAGTTGTTGAAATGACCTGTCTTTAAATTCCCACTTCATTTTAACTATGATAGCCGTTCATCTCCATTGTAATAAAGTTTACACTTACACAATGCTGGAACGCTGTAAACATTTATACTCATTTTAATTCCACAATTACAACATTTTATCCACGAATTTACTGACAAATAAGCATACTTATACACATTATTCATAACTACAAATATTTGCTATTCATTTCTACAGTTAAGCTACTTCCTAAACCGATTGGCTGGGCTCGTGCAAGATATTAAATGTGGGTTCTGCCGCAAAAAGCAGCATTTCATCTTTCCTTTTCTGGACGATTTATATTATACGACTTTTCCAGTTTTCAAAGCTGACTTCATAAATCACATAATTCCACGACCAAAGTTCTGTGATAAAGTGACATACTAGCTACTATATTATTTATAATTAATTAAATATTCTGTTAATTTCCGAGTATGAAGTATTTTTTTCTCTTTCTTGAAAGTATTTGCTTATTTAATGATTAATTTCTACATTTAAACATTTCATTTATACTGAAAATTGAAATTCAACAGAATATTCGGATTAAGTTCTTAGATTAAAAGCAACATTTTGCATGTGACTTAACTACAGAAGGGGCCCTTTCTCCTCTGTTCGCTGTTTACAGGATCTCGTATTTTTTAAGGGATTAAAAAAATTATATGGGTGAGAAAGATAAATAAGGGCCGGAATTTCGAAAAACAATATTTATCCTGCGGCTTTGAGTCTCAATTAAAAAAAACCGTGTTATAGCGAGCGATTAGTTATTCCTTTTAAAATTATGAGCAGGTTAATAACCAATGAAATTGAGGAGAAGAATAGCGTTGTGTAGAAGAACACTCCTCAAATCCTGTCGACGGGGTGTGCTGCGATTTCAGGTGTACTGGGTGTGGGTGAAGTTCGTCGGGGAACTTCTAGTAGGGTCACCCAAGGCGTGAAGGCCACTCCACTATGTTCTGCTAAGGTCTGTAAGCATCGGAGCTAAGTCAGACTTCTACCACCAGTGAACCAGGTCCCTGATCATAGAAGCTGCCCTTTACATCATCCATAAATAATTCATCCGAAGTTTTCCATGCTGCCTCGATCATCGTGCAGTCTAAAAAGGATCGCGCTCCTAGCTTAGGTAGAAATCCAGGTTCGAAAAATAATTTACAGTCTCCAAAGTATTTACCCCCCCCCCCCAATACTCCAGATCAGTATCAACGGTATCTCTTCTACCACCGTCAGAGTTTAGATCGAGTGTTGGAACTGCCTCAGAGACATGGCGTGCAAATTATCGTTTTGCAAGAAACCAAGTTGAAGAGGGATACCCAACTTAGGATTAAGAGTTTCGATATTTATTGGACAGACAGTCAAAATAAGAGTGGTGGAGGCTTAAATGTTCCTCACCAAAAATATAAATTATTAAAGCATAGAAGCTAGAAGCAAGCTATCACTGGTGGCTCTAACCTAGAGATTCAAGGTAAAAAGATCAACTGGAGAGGTAATTACCGTAATATATTTAATATACATCTGCCTCCTGATCTTCATAAAATACTTACTGGCCTGGAAAATCCTTTCCTACCAAGTACTATTTGTCTGGGTGATATTAATGCCAAACACCATATGCGAGGGCCCTCTAGTATTAATTCTAGAGGAAATGAATTACAGGACTTGGTCGATGATAAAGGTTTTGTATTTCTTAATGATGGATAGCCCACCCATTATTCTCATAGCTACAATTCTCAGGAGATACTGGATGTAACCTTACTTAGACCTGACCTCAGCCCCACCTGTAAGTAGAAAGTACTTGAGAACATAGGAAGGGATCATCTTCCTATCCTGTTTGGACTGAATAAGAGACAATCTATTTATAAGATTAGTAATAGTCGCTGGAACTTCAAACGGGCCGACTGGCAAGCTTTAACTGATCGAACTGATAGTTTGGTGTGTGCGAAACCTCTTACTGATAACCTAGAAGCTGACTGAATGTTCTTCAAGCACATTATCTATAATGCTGCTGACCAGTCTATTCCTAGGTGCAAATTTAAAATGGAAAGGCCTTACTTAACCAGTAAAATACCTGTTCTCCAGTCTCTAATTTCAGTGAGAAGAAGAATACTAAATTATCAGAATTCTGACCATAGTGATGCTGACAGAATCAAATTCAACAGAGTGGATTCTCAATTAAAAATTATGTATGTGCCGTTCAAAAGAGACAGGTGGAAGGCACTTTGAGCCGGTCTGGATTCAAGATCATCTAACAGTAAATTGTGGAATCAGATTAATGATATTAGTACAGAATAGTACCAATGCGAAAAGTGCAATGCTATTTATTCTAAAGAAGGAATCTTGGCTCAGAATGAAGAAAATACAGCTAACATTTTGGAGGAGCTTTACCAATTAACGAGTAGTCTGAATTTTACTGACAACGACAAGTGCGTGAATACCATGGCGAGTAATCCTTTTCATGGCTCGCAGTAATCCTCATGAGGGTCCGACAATTTTCAGCAGACCCTTCTCAGTTCAGGAGCTTGATGCTGCGATTTCAGGTTTAAAACTCACTACCTCACCTGTGCCAGTAGGTATTCATGGTCAAATGATTTGTCATTTGGCTCCAAAGGGGAAACAAAGACTTTTGGACATCATAAACGACTCTTGGAGATTGTTTCGTCTTCCTCAAGACTGGAAAAGAGCATTTGCTGTACCTATTAGAAAACCTGGCAGCTACATAGCTTCTGCTTAGAGTTTTAGACCCATTGCTTTGACATTAGCATCATGCAAAATCGTGGGGAAAAGGAATTTGAAAAGACTTACTTTTTAATTAAATTCCCACGACCTCCTTCGACGGAGCAATATTGTTTAAGAGAAGGGCATAAAACAATTGATAAGGTGCTTTATTTTAGTAAAAGAGTCATAACGCTCATACAAAAACCTACAAATCACATTATTGCTGCCTTTCTCGACCTTTCTAAGGTCTCTGATAGTTTGGACTCAGAAACTAACAGTCAAATTGTATGATAAGTTCGGTATACGTTGTAGAGCACTGCTTTATATTTATATTTTTTAAGAAATAAAAACTTCAAGTTGAGGTTCAATGGTTCGACCTCAAGTAGTTTCAAAATAAGCTAAGGTGTTCCTCAGGGTCGGTTTTGAGCCCTACCTGTTCTCACTTTTTATTGCAGATGCTGAAAAAATCATTGGGAACTGTGAAATTGACTATTTACAGACGATATTGCTCTTTGGAGTTCTGGCTGTGATATTGAAAAGGTAGAGGAGATTGTGAATTACTATGTCTGACTTATGGAGCTCCAAAGGGCCACAAACCACAAACTAAATGTTAGCTCTTCAAAATCTACAGTTGGTTTCTTCACAACTAATAGGAAATTATGTAGCTTTCGACCAAGAATCCTATTAAGTGGTCAACTCCTGGAGGTAGAAAAACACCCAAAGTATTTATGCTTCATATTGAATCCTGAAATATTCGGAAATAGTCATTTGGAACGTCTTGCTTTGAGAACTACATCTCGTGGTGTGATTGGGGTGCCGATGCTAGTACGCTTAGAAACTCCCCTGTTTCCCTAATTAGACCTGTTTTGGAGTACGGTTTCCCCATCTACTGTTGAGCTTCCGATTCAAACCTGCAGAAACCAGAACCTGCACAACTCAGTGCTGCGAGGATTATTTCGGGCCTTCGCAATTCTTCCCCGAAAGATCTTGTGCTCTATGAAGCCGATCTGCAGCCTTCGAGTCTTGTTGTTTGCTTTTGTTTGGTGAAGTACTACAATAAGCTCTCTGGTCTTGGCTTACAGAATCGTACCTCGAAATTTCTGAGGTCATGGAGCAGTTACCAAAGGCTCAAGCGTTGCAGTCCCTTTGGACATGTGTCTGGTTACTTTGTTACCAGCTCTATAGAAAATCACAATTTATGTCAAATTATCTACCCTTCTGAAGGTCTCGAGGGGGTTTCTTTCATGCTAACCTTTTTGTTCAGGTTAACAAGTAAATGGATTTGCCGTGCTACCTGAAACAATTAGCTCTTTAAAAAAATTATTAACGCTCCCAAGGACGCTGTTCATAGGCAGATGGACGACAGAAAACTTGATAATGACAGTTCTGGTAGCGGCTTTTACATTCGATTTCAGGATCTACAAATTAAAATCCAGAGAAGAAATCCAGGCTTCTGCTCATTATCTCGAAGCGAGTTTATTGCAATTCTAGAAGGTCTGAACTCCATCGTGTTGTTACCGCAGTTTAAAGATATCCGGATCTTAACGGACAGTAGAAGCGCTATCCAGTACTTGGCCGATTGGCATAATGCGAGGGACAGTACCAGTGCAAAGATACTCAAGAACCTAAAACATCTTCCCCTTTCTCATCGGATCCACTGTCAGTGGATTCCGTCTCATTTCGACGTTGCTGGAAATGAAATTGTTGACAGTTTGGCTAGAGCTGGTGCTAGCTAGACCACTACGCCTGTCAGTTCTATTACTTATATGGAGTTATTTTTTCTAAACACAAGGCTACGAATAAGGCCATTTGAATGATATCACCGGTACCCTTGGTATCAGAGTAAGCGCCATAGTGGGTCCCTAGTTTGGGGAAGTAGTAGACGAGATCAAAATGTTATCACCCGTTTCCTGAGAGGCCATCTATTAACAATGACTTTTGTCTGAGGTGCTAAACAGTTCGAACTCCGCACTAAATGTTCTGCACAAGCCTCTCCTGGCCACATTTTATTTTGTCTGGGGTTTACCAGGCAGGACCTGGTTCATGGTCCTCTTTTGTTACTGGACTTTCTCAGGATGAATGAGCTCATTGACCTGATCTAGCTCGGCTGGTCACGGGGATGAGAAACAACAACAACAACAGAAGAAGGAAGTTTAAAAAGGGAACTTCCGGTCCTTAATTATTTCCAATGAGACTAATCCAGGGTGTAATTAAAGTGGGATTTAAAAATGAAAAATACTGACTTGGGCTTCTCATTAGAACTTCCTGGAGAAATTGGTCCGCATTTCCTAGAGTGGTGGCTTTTTGACTGTCGGGATTGAGAGGTAATACCCTTATGTTCCTCTGGCTATTCTGAAATTTATTTACAGATCTAAAAACCATCGTATGCTCTAAAGAAGCTTCGAAATATCTCTGCCATAAACTCCAACCTACTTTAGCAGATTGAGTAATCCGATAAAGCAGAAAAAGCCGCTTTGGTCTAGGGATCAGGCATTAGCATCGAGACCCGGCTACGAAAAAGAATCGCCTTGTAAATGGGCATAGTCCACGTTAAATCCGCCAAGTCTAAATATCCTCCCTCTGATGTGGTGTGGAAGTTTGGAAATGAAGTCACCAGTTCAGGCAAACGCACTTCTTCAATATGATCAAGAATCAAGACGACTTATTTTTGAGCGATCATCATGTCCAAATAAATAATTAATAATTTTTTTATTCAGTTACAACAAGGTGAGGATCGGTCTTGAGGAGAGAGAAATGATTTCATGCAAGTGCGTTGAATTAAATGTATGCACATTTTATTTAGAAACTATTGATGTATTTGAATGAATGTAATTCGAATTTCAAGGTACATTAAATTTCAGAAAAAAATTATTTATTCCAAAATTAATGGACAGCTGCCAAAAAAAAGGAACAACAATGTAACTTTGTTAATTATTATCACACTTTAACAAAGTTGTCATCGATGGAAATTATTTGAAACGACAAGTTTATTGACATAGACGAACTGATTAAGCAAGTTGAGTCATATGTTTAATTAGTTACTTTCTCAAAAAAATTCCCTTAAAGCTCTCATTTATTTTACTGAATCGATATGTCGTAATGAAAATGATTTCTCGATATAGTTTTATAGAATTCTAATGATAATTTTGAGCTTTATGGGGTTTTGAAAAATGAAACTTCATATGTTAAATTAATTTTATAGACTTCCGACGATACCTCGAAAAATATTGTATATTTCTTTAAAAAACACATTCACCTAAAGTAAATTCTCATACTTCCTAAAGTCATGAAATAAATGTAAATATAATACAAATATAATTTTTTATGAATTTTTTAAACAGTAATATGGGAAAAGAGTTAATTTTGACGATTTTTACATGGAAGCGACAGTGATATGTTAAAATGCCGACATCCAAAAAATTGTTTCAATCCGGAGTAGTTTTCGAAATCTTCACAAAAATTGTTAAATTCCTGTTGTCGAATTTCAACGCCTATTTTTGGGGGGACGCTACATTAGATATATATCAGCATTTATGAATCTACTTTTTATGGTGCTTTTATAAATCCATCTTTTATGAAGCTCAAGATTTAACAACTACTGTAATATCGCAGTAAGTTGAATATTAAATTTATTTTCTAGTCAGATGATTTCCATTTGACGTTCATCTTTCTTTCTTTCAGAAAAGGATTTTTTTTATTCAGATGGTATTAAATTAGATTGCAGGACAGACTGACCGTTGAAATAGTTAATTCATCTTTGCTTCTTTCCAGCGGTGATCGTTTCGAAGCACAGCTGAAACAGAGACGCAAGGAAATCCGCCCCATTTCTTAACATTTAGCATTTAATAAGGATATTAATTAGCTCCTATCATTTATGCTCTTAATGGATTAGTTCTGAGCATGCATTTCTTAATTTCTTTATTAATGGAGAACATTTTAAAAATATCCTTAAAATTATTCTCACCGAGTTATAACTCTGATATATAATATATAGTCCGATATACGGGATGTTATCGGACACCTGTAACTTCTCCTACAGTCTCCTCTTTGCAATTACTTTTTAAAAACAGCATCAACCTCTGTTTGAGATGTTCAAGCAATGATAAGGTGTTTGACTCAATCGTTTTGTATTTACTTATCTCGATGGCAGCAGCCACTGTATAGCAGAAAGAATGTCCATCGCTCAATCATTCTTACAGCATTAAACATATTGAATCTTCATTCCGATTAACAAATAATTCAGCCTAAAAATAAAAGTTCCGCCTTTTAATATGTTTAGAATTCAATTACTCAAGTCGTCTTCTTGGATGGAGCCAGCTGCCAATCATGTAAATATCACGAGATCTGACTGTTGATGTCAGT
>JAOUZG010032936.1:4162978-4184192 GCA_026289955.1 Argiope argentata | reverse complement strand
ATATATATATATATATATATATATATATATAACCACAGAGGGATTCCCCAAAACTATCTCGCTATTGACCTTCAACGTGATCTTTTTTACTGAATCTACCGCACGTGATCTTTTGTAATAAATCCCTTAGAATTTGAAAACCGAATTTGTGGATTAGATACCTTTTTCCTAACCAATGAAAACAGACAACTGAAATATAACTGTGTGACACAATTAAAGTTGTAGCTACAAAAATCACATGCCAAATTTTATATTTTTTAAGTCATTGCGTTTTTCAGTTCTCGCCTTTAAATGCTTCTCGAAGTACAGAGAGGCAGACGATCGATTTCTTGTTGGATTTCTGCTCACAATCTGTTACTTAAGATATTAAATCGAATCGTTTCAGATCTAACTCTTTTTCGTTTTGGCCTCTTGTTTTCACCTTCGTTCGGTTACTCGTACTCGAATAGCCGGATAGATATTCACTAACGGATGTTGCTAAAATTTGATAGAAATCTGCAAATGTGGCGTTAAGACCATATAAAAATTTGATTCGTCTCACTTAAATTGTTTTATAGCCATCTTTGTTACAGACAGACAGATGGACATATCTGCATATAGATAAAAGGTCATAGTAACCCACCACCACCACCAATTCGGTTTAAATTCGGGAGGGGGGATTGTCAAAATTTCGAGTTATAATTTCTTGACATTCATAAGATTTTCTGATATACTTCGTCTAGAGAAACATCAAAATGCTCGAAGCTTGTTGATATTTCCTTCCCTGATGGGAAGAGAAAAAATCTTACTGCTTCAACAGGCAGCACTGATTGCTTTCGGAATATTATCCGGAAGGACCTTTCAAAGCATGCCGCCCTGTTCCATCTTTTCTAGGAAATTCCTTCTTTTCTCCAGTTTGCCCTGAAGGTGTAACAATTTTATTGATGAATAATGAACTCGAAGATGGCAATCGCTCGGGAATATGATTTTCTTCCTCTTCGAATAACATTTGTATCTTTTAAACGTGCTAGAAAGCCATAGAATAGAGGCAAACAAGAGTTTTCACCCTTAAACTTAATTTTAACATAATTAGTCACCAATTTTAGGTAAACCTCGAAAAAAAAAAGGTTCCGCGAAGTGAATAACGTTTTCCAATATTTTTAAGGTTATTTGTTTTCTCAAAATTAGAATTAAAATATAATTTCTCAAAGCGTAAAGCTAGTGTTTGCGAGGAAATTTTGAATAGGCGGTTATCAGGAAGAGAGAAATATAAATTTTACGAGTCTGGACGAAAACGTGGAAGCATGATGATGTTTTACGCTTGAATTAACTATTTGTATTTTAACTTTAAAACTTGTTCCTATGTGTGTAGATCTATAATATGCACCAAAAATATATTTAAAATTCTGAATCCAATAACTAAATAAATAAAAAAGATTGTAAAACATGCTTGAAATTGTCTTTCAGAAATTCATTAAAATTAAAAAAAGAATTGTACACAAATAAAACTGGTGAAATATCTTTTTTTTTAAATTTTAAGCTTTTCAACAATAAAATGTTTGGAAAATAGGGATAACAGACCAATTTTGATTAATTTTTTTTGAATAAAAATCTATTAGAAATTTTAAAATATAATTCAATGATCAGTTGTTAATCAAAAAGAAACTCAAGTACATTCTGTAACAAAAAAAATCGACGCACCCTGAAGGAGTTGTCCGATTGAGACGAAAATTGGTAGGTAGGAAGACAGCGTACAGAATGGTAAATGACATTCAGAACAACTGAATAATGTATTTTAGAGTTACAGTAACAAGTTCAATAAGGTGTTGTCCTCTAGCCTGGATACAATTATCTGTCGAACTATTTTTCCATCGTTTAATTACAAACAGAACCGAGCTTATAAGTATCATTCTAAAAAAGTAACTAGTATGAGTGATCTCTCCAAAACATTCTCGTGAATTTGCACTTCCCCATAAAATAATTGAAACCAAGATTTGGCCCAGAAATACGATTATATTATAAAATCACGTACCAAATTTGGTGTATTTATGTCAATGCGTTTTTGAGTTATCGCATTTGCACGATTTTGAAAGTACAAAGTGACTGACATTCAATCTGTGATTAGATTTAGTTCGAAACTTGATAAGATTTAACATCTACAATATAGATATTACATCTGTGCACTGAATTTTATTCATTTAGTTCTCCCACTTTTTTACTAACCGTAGATTACAGAAACCGGGGAGACATATTTCCTCTGAATAAATTTTGCTCAAATTTTGACTGAGATCTACCAATATGGGGAGAAGACCGCATACAAATTTCATTCATCTAGCTCAAAATGAGTTTGTGTAATATTTGCCACAGATAGACAGAAATTTCCAAAAATTACCTTTTTGTAACTTATATGGGTTTAAAACCTGGAGAATCGTCAGAATTTCGTGTTAGATTTTCTTTCCTCATAAGAGAAAATAAAAGCATGTGACAATTCTGTGAAAAATAACAAACACATCCTGTTTTATTTTAGAATTTTTGATCATACTGACGTTTAAGTGCTTGTATGATAATGTTGTCAATTTCATTCCAATTCTTCTTTCAATTCTTAATAATAGTGTGTTATGATTCTGATGAGATCGCTAAATGATGATGACTTATTTCAATTTACACAAATGTTTGTACAAGTTCTCTTGTTTTTCTTTTAAAGTAGTCCTTTAAAATGTAAATGGCATGGTTTCGACTTGTTCTGAAAGGCGTTTGGAGTTTTCTCAAGAATACGGTAGATTCGAGCCTACGATTTGGTTGACGAATTAATATCACGTATTGAAATGCAACAAACTTTTTATTTGACTTTAAAATTAAAAGTATTTGACTACTTAAAAGTAAAATAACTTTATTTGTTTGAAATGCAGCCACCTGACAGATATTTTTCAGCATTACTAATTTCGGTATTGAGAGACCACCACTGCTTCGGTTATGCGCCAGAATTTCTTGGTGACTGGATCTAATTTCAAAATATTATCTACCTTGGTGAAATTAATAATGCAGAATTTGGAAATAATGCCTTTGAGATATATAGTCCTTCTGTTGATGTGGTGCTCGAATTTGGAAGCTCAGATGTCGTCCTCGCAATCTGATTAGGATTCAAAATTGCGTCCATCCCACTATAACCTAGCTTTGCTTTCAAACGGATATTTAAAATTCAAAGCCCGATTTTCCAAATTTAGTTTTAAACAATATCAATGTGTCGATTACAGTAGGAATAAGATAAAATGGAAGATAATAAAAAAATGAGGGTATATATTTTATCCTGCAACATCTAAATCGATACTCATAAAAACAGCGAGAAACCCTTGCTAAGAATAATCCAATTATATTTAAAATATTAAGATACTCACCGACTTTAAATAAAATATTACCATTTATTTTTCTGAAAACTAAAATGCATCAAATATTTATTCCCCTAAATTTTTTTAAAAATATGTCATTCTTTCAATACAGCGGAGAAAACAAAATGTTATTATTTAAACAATTATTATTATTTGAACAATTTTGGCATCGGACAATTTTATTATTTTTTAGAATCATGCAACATGCAACCAGATATAAAAAAACAAACTTCAAATGTACAATTCGATTTAAAATGGTACCAAATTTGAAATTTAGGGCATTTATAGGGTAATATAACAAACCGAACATCAGGCTCTATGACCGAAATCTAATTATGTTCCTCTCTCTGACAGATTTGCTTCTGTGGGTTTCACTTGAAAACTTTGGTTTCAGATTAAGTGGTCCCTTTCATCTGAATTTCAAATTAGAACGTTTAAAAAGAGAAAAAAAATCTAAATATTAAAAAGGAAATTTTGAAATCAGCAGAACCTGTCGGTCTCTTGTGTCTGCGGTTTTTAAAAGGAATTCTGTGTTCTGATAAAAATGGAATCAAAATATCATCTGGAAAGGGAGGGTGAAAAATATCTCATTTTTTGCGAGGGGGGCCTAATGAGATATTTTTCATCCTCACTTCCGAAAGGCCCGAAGACGGAATGCGTTTAATGTTCCGATGCCACAAAAAAATAAAAAATAAATCGACCTACTTTCAGCAAATGCAACTGTTAACTGTTTGGAACAGATTGAGCAATCAGTTCGAAACAGAGAAAGGCAGAAGAGTTCGATTCCATTGAGTAAGAAAGGTTTGATTTCGCCCTACCCTCCTTTCTCCCTCCTTCAATTCTCAAACACTGACACTAACAAATTTTCCTTCTTGGCCACACCTAGAGCTTTATTAACAACCTGATTGGAAGAAGAAGAAGAAAAGAAGAAAGAAAAGCTGAAATTTTTGTGAAAGGCACTCTTTGCTCTGAAGTCCTAATTTCATACTTTAAAAAGAAAGATACGTGTTTACGGGTGACGGTCGATCCTTTTTACCTTGTGTCGAATTTTGCAAGCACAATAAACAGTTGGAGGAGAGGGGGAACTATATTTTTTTGCTTCAATCATTGATTGCCTCATCCAGAAGAAATGACAGTGGATGATCATTTTAATGATTATTATTTCGTATTAACTGCGAACCTAGGCGGACCACCAAACTTAAATTAGTAACTATGTTTCTCTTATTGATTAGCCTTTGGAAACCACACGAAATCCAGAGAGTGATCGACAGTATCCGGCAATAAAAACAACCTAACTGAATGTAAAAAAATATTAAAAAACTAAATTTTGAAATGTAAGTTGTTATTGCCTTTTATACATGTTCAATAACTGGAATTAATTCACGAAAATTTACTATAAAATCAGAGAAGGTGCATTTGCCTTGATAATCTTGGATGCTAACACAAAATAATGTTTTCCATTCATTCATCCAATAAGAATGTTTTTATAAGTTTTTGGCTGTTCAAATATTTTCTCAACAAAATCCCATCTGTTTTAATACGTATCCATCTTCTTTTGTGAGATATCGCTCTTTGAAGTCATAGATTAATGACTTTCGTCTGAATTGAGACCAGCGGTAGGTGGTTTGAGTCCTAATCAAGGACTTCCTAATCAAGGTACTTTGCTCCACTCCTCGAAGAAAGTGTGGAAACGAAATATTAATTTTTAGAATAAATTTACTCTTTTTACTGAATCTATCATGCTATCCTTGGCGAGACTTTTTAAGAGCATTCGCTGGCATACGGTTAACAGCATTCGAAAATCGAATTTTTACTTTAGAAGCATTTTTTTCTAACCGATAGAAACCAAAATTTGACACAAAAATACAAATGTAGTCACAAAATTTCGTACCAAATTCAATATATTTAAGTCATTGCCCTTTTCAGCTATCGCGTTTGCAGGCTTCTGAAAGTACTGACTCACAGAGGTTCAACTCCTTGGAGAGAAAAACATTCTGGTGTTAAGAGGACAAAAAGTGAACCTTACATTGCACAGTTGTCATCACAGGTCTCAATCCGGTCCTTTTCTCTGGATTTTAGATTCGAATGGGAAAATCTGGCATTCTGTAAGGAACCTCCAATTTTCGCACAGTTCCAGGAGAGCGGCGTTTCAGAAATGACACAATTCAATAAGAAATGATTTCGAAGCTTCATGTCGAGACCCGCATGCGCAACACCGACTCCAGAAACTGTAGATTTGCTCACACACAATTTTGCCAGTTCATTTTTTTTTTTTTTGCATGAGAAAAAATTTAAAGAATTACTTTTTATGGCACAATATTACTTTTTCCTTTCTAATATTCGAAATATAAGAAGATGTTGCAATATTCAAACTTGAAACTTTGGTGAATCTTTACTTTTTAAATTTTTCTAAGCACAAAAAAACAAATTTATGGAAAAAGTCTGCCCATCCATTTGAATGTCTGTTGGCGACAAAGATAATGAAAAAGGGCTTGGAACTAAATGAATAAAATTTGGTGTACGACCTTCGCACCAAATTCGAAGATTTCCTTCAAATTTGAGAAACATCTGTTCTGAGGAAGTCCGTTGTGATGTCTTCAAATAAGATCCGATTAAATAAGAAGGTAGTTTAAAGACAATATCTTTATTTACAGCCTTATGTACATAAGAACAACTCATTCTCATCTAGATTAATAGGATTGATAATATTTACGACACATTTCACTGTTATACATGAATAGCTCTCCTATAATCTCGGAGGAAAAAACTCATAAGAAAAGCTTACAGGCTGTTAGCGCATCAGGTTACTACAGGGGTAGTTCAAGGTAGCCACTGATCTTCGTCGGATGGATCTTAACTCAGAAGCTTCTCTCACTTCCTTCCAAATGACGATCCTCCGAAGACTTCAAGACTTCTCATGCACTTTACGTTCCCTCTCTTCCAAAAACCTAGCATTTTACTTTCTGTCAACTGTATAACTCTGCCTCTCATTTTTCCAATGGTGCACTTACCCAATAGTTACTCAGAAAAACCTCAATGGTTTCCAGTTGACCATGGGGATGGTTGTTAATGATTCATTCTCGTTGTTTACCCTCCACAATGGAAAAATAAAGATTTACATCCAAGGGTTTTAACACACTTCCTCTTTTTTTATTCTATTTATTTCCTTGGAACGACAAAAACATACATCTAACTTCCAAATGATCTTTACTAACATCCAAATGATCCAATTAGGGAAGATAATCCTCCATCTGGCGATCTGGGGGCTTACAAAGTTAGGGCGTGACATAATTGATGACCCAGCTGGGAAGAAATGCCAATTATCAAGTGTGGAATTAGGGAACGTTACAGAGGTGAAACAGGTGTCTCAGGGCAAGGGAGCCGAATCTTTACAACGTCTACTCGGCTGTTTGAATATAAATTAGCGCGATAACTACAAAACGAGAGAGAGCTAGATATATAAAGCTCGAAATACATATTTCACATCTATATTATATATATCAAACTTTGTACCAAATCCAAAGATAGGTTGACAGTGTTTCTTCTTTTATGTTTCTTTCAGAAGAATAAAAAGGCAATAGCTCACAAACGCAGTGGTTTAAATATATCAAATTTTGTAAGCCATTCTGAAATTGCAAATTTACCAGCGGGTGACCGAGCTCCGCTCGGAGAAAACAGGTATCGAAGCTAGCTCGAATATTTAAATTTTCAATTATGATTTATCAAAACAATACATGCCATATTTAGTAAAAATATCAAAGTTATCCTTATTTTTTTTCTGATGAATGTTGAAATGGCGGAAATGTGGGGCGATTTTCGACTTGGCAACCATTCCTCGTATTATAGTATAAGATAAAATTAAAACTTAAGCTCCAAGCATGCATTACGAGTAAAAGGGAAAAAATTATCTTATTAATATGTTGCCATCAGATTGACAAAAACTCAAATTTAAAAAAATAATTATTATTGCGCATTAAACATATAAAAATGCAATTTTCATCACGTGTCTGCATGAAATGAAAAAATATATATATGAATATTGATATAGATAGCATATTGGCTATAGATGGCAGCACGCTACCACTTGAAAATTTAAGTAGCCATTATGGCGAACTAATAAAGTTTGAAAATATCCCATCTGTAACTCCGAACTGCTCAACCGTAGCGCTTCAAAACCGGTGCCAATCGATTCCTCGTGGCCAAAAACCCCAGACCCTCAAGTTTACAGGAGTTTATTAATTCTGGGGCGATTTTCGACTTGACAACCATTCCTCGTATTATAGCATAAGATTTCTGTATCAAATTTTGGTTTCAAGCGATTGGGTAAAAACATGTCTGAAAGTCAAGTACACATTTATAAGATAGTATGAAATAAAGATTTTGGGAAGACCTCTCTGATGGATAGTTGGATTGTTTTAACAAGATTTTGAATGATAGAGAATTTCATTTATCGAGAAAAATGGAAAAAAAATTGCTATTTAGTGATTTCAGTTTGTGAGTCTTGCAGGTTTTTACAAGCTCTTTATTTAATGAATTCTCGATAACTGTGCACAATCAGAAATTTCTTTAAGAATGGTTAATCAGAAATTAATGTTAGAGAATTTTTCATACACCTTAAATATGGAAAATTTATCCGAATGCAAAAATAGTTATTGTCTGCATTGCAATACATCATACGTGTAAATATTACAGGAAAAAAATTAGTTATTAGTTTACTCATTTTGTCGTGGAAAAACTGAAAAAGACACTTCCTCTTTCAGAGATCAGCCAAAATCATGACGAGACACGGCTGACAGAATACGCTACTTCCGCATTTCGTTTTGATGGAAATTACTAATATCTTCATTAATTTCTTTAAAAAATGTGTGGCCTTAATTTTTTCCCAGGGCTGTTCAGTTTGGCCGATTAACCAGAAAAAGGGTCGAAAGACAATGATTGTGACAAGATATCTTACGGAAAATTTTCAGAGTACACGGTTTTTATTTAAAGATAATCGAGTTCAAGCACCATTTAGCAAGTGTTTCTCTTTTTTTCAGCAAGACGTTTGGATTCATTCTCATTTCAGAGCAATTAATTAAAAAAACAAATGAAACGAATAAACAGTTTACTCTCTTTTCGAAATTCAATGCACAGAAAATGCCAACAGAAGTTTTTGTATTGAAAAAAGGGGCACAGTGTCTTCCCTCATCCTTTACATAGAATAAAGAGACTGACTCGTGCACGGAGTCATTGAGTTTTCAATTTTAAATCTACAGTTGGGGTAAAGTATTTAGTAATTTAAAATGCAAAAATCATTTAAGAAACGCACCAATTTCGTCATATTATTTCAGAAATTGAAATGATAACAATTGGTTGTGTCATTTAATTAGGAAGTCAACTAAACTCGTAAGCCTATTGGTTAAGCGCGACCATTGACAAGCTTGAGCGTCCCTTCAATACCTTCCTTCCTCCGGTAAATTGTTTGATATTTGCTGCAGTCTCGCAAATAATGTAATTTCTGCATTTGCATGATGCATTTCAAACCAGTGAGTCATCATTGCAATAGAGCACTGTGATAGTGGAAAAGTGAGTCAAAACTGTTTCCACAATACGCTTAATTTTGGGTCGAATGAGAATTGATTCTTAACACTTGAAATTCGTTTTCGGCTGCGTTTCTAAGGCATTCCTTGCGGGCCGCGGGCCATCGGCTTGAGGCGCTTTTCCCTTCCTTCCCGGGCGAGATGAACGAAGCGAAAGATGCTCACGACGAGCCTTCTGTACGCGGAGCAGAATCGAGTGGGAATCTGAACATCCAGATCAGGGTTCTTAAGATTTCAAAAGCTTTCATCTAATAATTCAATAAGAGTCACGAAACATATTTTTAAGGAAAATATGAAAGTTAGTTAACAAATTCTGCTTTTACTTTTTCGAATAATTAATTTATTTTCCTGTCAATGCTTTGAATTCGAAAAATTCGACATATCTACAATAACCAACCATCCTTTAGAGTAATACCACCTGTTGAGATAATTTTCACTGAAAATCCAGCAGAGCATCAAAGATATATATGTAATAAGGAATTTGATTGAAAATATAACTAAGTACTGGGCCAAAATAATTTACATTTCTTATGTTTATCTATTAGATATAAAATCTAAAAGAGGTTAATTGCTTGTAAACTTTCAAAAGAATACGTCTTTTATGTATGCATGCATATAATTTGCTTCGTTTACTTTTAAGTGTACAAAGTATAGAGAAAGTATTGTAATCGTCAAAAAATTTGAATTTCTTATTTTTGACGAATCTCTGCATTTTAGATCTCCTTGAATTCGGAAAACTCCTTTTAGACGTTATCTCTGTCCATACGTCTGTGTCTCTGAGATAAAAATAACTCAAAATCGATTTGAGCTAGAGAAATGAAATTTGGTAAACTTTTTTTTAACAAAATTTGTAGATGTGTCTCAAATTTTGATCCAAACAACATGCAGAGGAAGTTTGTCCCTAGCGGTTCAAAAATAAGTAGACACGATGATTAAAAAGCTAGCTAGTGAAGCTAGATGTATGAAATTCAGCACACAAATTTAACATCTATAGTATAGATGCAAGTAAAATATTGATGCAAATTCAAAAAAAAAGTTGAGTGTCTGCGGTTAAATATTTCCAGAAACGTGTAAACGTAATAACTCAAAAGAGCAACAACTTAAATATGAAGTTTGGTGCGAAATTTTAAGAATAGAAACATGATTTTGTGTGAAGTTTTTGTGCTGTTTTAATTCGTTTGAGAAATGCGTCTAAAATGCAGATTCGATTTTCGAATGCCAGGGATCAATTGCCAAAGAATTAGCCAAGGACCACACGATAGTTTAAGTTAAAATGCCCAATTCCCGATAAAGATTAATATTTCGTCATTGCCCTGCGCCAATGCCACCGCCAAATAAAACATTTTCTGGGATACACTTTTGCAACAGAACACGCGAGAAAGTCCGAAAGAAAACTCCCTCCACCTTTCCATCGGACAGACTATGAAGTCTCGTGTGCTTCCCTTTGAATATATATATTGAATTTTATGAATATAAATATTGTGATAGTATTTTATTGTCTTTTTTCATCGAAAAATTTATGTTGTCCCTTTAAATGATAGTAACATTATCTAAGAATGTCGAAACGCCGACTTCTTTTACGGTTCTTTGATACTGGTGCGAACCATCGCTTTTTTTGAAAATTGTTAGTGAGCTAGATTGACATAATTCTGCTTTTATGCGGCTGTCCTCATTTAAGTAACAATCGCAGATGAGCCAAACTTTCTTAACACTGGGACAGTAAATTTAGTTTAAATAAATTTACTGTCCCCGGGTACTTATTATTCTTATTTCTTATTTTGATTTTTCATTTGATGCTACATTTCATTTTCAGTCTCATAAGAATGGGGAGGGGGCTAACGAAGCTTAAAGTGTCTGAATTCCGATTTTTTAATTAACAACCGCATTAAACTAAACAAGATTTGAACGCGCCGAAACGGAGTGCGTGGGTCTATCCATCAGAGAGAAGGATTATTACGAGGGTTTAATGATAGCTTGCTAAAAAGTGGAAAAATCAGATTTTCAAAAAATGCTACTTAAAATAAATGATAGCACTTTATCTTTACCTAGTTCTCAAGATGATACTATTTCAGAAATATTTCTTATTTTATTTTTAATAAACTGCACGAAGGGTGCAAGTTTCACATTTGATCAATTCCTTAAGTTACACACAGAAAAAAAAATCAATTTTATATTTCCATTTCCCAACTTTCGTCTGTGCAATCACTGACGAATAGTACAGTTACTAAACGAAATTCTATGAAAGCAAAACAAAACTAAATGCGAGCCTTTTGATAAAACAGTCCATGAGTCGAATAATTATTTTTCAAAGTAAAAGAAAATTGAAATTTCCTCCAGACAACTAAAGTTATCATGTGCGCGTTTCAAGATGCTTTACATTCCATCGATTCATTCAAAATGAGCAATCGAGAGATGTGGCCACTTCGAAAAACCTTCAGTTGGAGTTGACCTGATCATTAACTACAGAGACAAAATAACAACTATTCATGGCTGAACAATAACCGCAACTTAACTTTTCGAGTTGAATATGAGAACGTGGACAGTCGAGGGGGAAAGGGGGCTACACAGCTTTATTCCAGCATTGTTTATCGTGTAATCATAAAGGAGGTGTCATTTGGAAGAACTATTAAACATTTTAGAATTAGACATTTCAGGATAATCTGTAGATTTAAATAACAAACTTTTCAAAGGCAACACCCATTTTTTTCGTGAAATTTTAAACATAAGTCAAAAACAGAAATAAAGTTTCGTTAACTTCTTCGGGTCTATTCATCCCAAAATTACGAGGTAACAAAATTTTGAAGTTCGAATCAAATTTTGAGCTTTTATTTATATTTTAAAAAGTAGCATTGTTATTTTTTTATGAAAATATAAGGTATTCTATATATTTTTCATATATAAATCATTAAAAAGAAATTTTCAATATGTGAAAAGTTTTTTAATTAGATTTAACATTTTTTTAAATGGCAACGCACTGAAATCCTGGTACATATGAGATCATTCTATGGGGGCATGCAGAATTTCAACTCATTTCTCGAACTAGTTTCTGCGTCACATTGAATTTTCTATCGCGGCCCAAAAACGATACATCTAAGGGCGCCTTCATAAATTTCAAGATGTAGACAGTCTTTCATTTAGCGTTTGAATGCTCATCGCATACATTCCTTGAAACAAATACCGTTTTACACGCATTCGCAATGTGATAATATGTAATAAAATTTTTCCAGGGACAAAGAATTTGAAAGCCTTTCAAAAGAAAGCTTTCCATCGCCATAATATTGTATTAGTCATACTTTTAAATATAGGCCATAATCTTTATACTTGTTACCAGCCGGAATTTTTACTTGTTAGTTTATATAAAACCATTGATAAAATACAAAAAGTTGCTGAAAATGCAAATTTAACTTCTTCATAAATAACTTGACCGACTTAATAATTTAATTTTACAAACATTCTGAAAAAATATATCTCTAATAATTTGTACTTAACGATTTTTATAATTTGTAACCACTAAAGCGCTACTTGTGCTTGTTTAAAGATCTTTGAATGTTTATTGAAGTTTTCAATATTATTAGATCAATCTCTAATAAGTATGATTATTATAACATTTATACTTAATCATTAATAAAAAATTCAGACATCAAAATATTATTAGATGGCACACTTAGCACTACTATTTCGGATTCAAACTAGATATTACATTTATCCTCTACACAAATTCAAATAATTTCAATCATCCATAAAGTACTGATTAAAATTTTAGTTTATTTATGAAGTTAATTTAATGACTATTCACAAATTATAGATTAATATTTTAATAGACCATAATTTTTGTCAGTATAAAACTAATTATATTTTATTAATATTTAAGTGAAAAGAAAAAGCTTATAATATGTAACTTAAAAACAATACATTTTATTGGTTTACTACTCGAGTTATTTTTATAAACTTTTGAAAGGAATTTCAAACTTCTAAAAATGAACACAAAAATTAGAACGTCCATCTAATCTCAAATCTTTAATGATGATTGTTATTTTTATCAAATTGCCTTTGGGTGTATTTTTTTCTTTTTATTCCATTTAATATAATTAGTTGATAAACATTAAATTTTTCTATACCAATTTAATTAAATTATCTTTGTTTAAGCAAATTGATTTTAATATAAATTTTGATTTTTAAACTCCTTTTGAAAGATGTCCCAGGAATAATTATTCTCATAATTCTCTCTCTCTCCCTCTACTGGTCAGACTAAAATCAAGATTTCTTTTAAACAACAAAAATATATTCCATTTTTTTACTCAAACAGCCAATGCTGTCCACTCTAAGTATGGAAATATTCCCTTAACAACAAATATCAAATATTTCCAAATGTAATCACAGTATGTAAACCAAAATTCGTACTTCGAATAATTTTTCCATGGGAAATATAATCAAAAGATCAAAAAAGCGTTTTAATTAGAAAATTCAAATGTTTTAAAATTTTAAATGTGTAGACAGTTACGTATGAAATTTTTAAGGGCAAAAGCTTTTGGTATTCCTTACCATCTTTAAAATGGTACGTTTAGTTTTCCCATAGCATAATCCATAGCAGGATAAATCTCGGCGGATCCTTTTTCTCCGTGACTGTAATGGACTTCCCGCCAATAAGATGATGTCATGCCCTTTATCCCGCATTATTAATTGGGAAGATGAATACCAAACTGAAAACTTTTGCTGCTTTTTTATTCATTGATCGGAAGAACCTGATAACGTTTACTGTTAAATAAATAACAGCCACTCTGTGCAAGGATGGATCACAGATATAAAGGTGGAGGCATTTTAAAGTGCGGGAAGAATGAAAAATAACACTGAAATATTTGTAAATAGTCCATAATGCCTAATGGAAGCAATTAAAGCAGTGTTTCCCCACCTTTTTTTGTGCCAGGCCCCACTTTAACCTTTGTAAAGTTTTCACGCCCCTCCCCCTATGTAACATACATAATATATAACATTGAAATATTGATTTATTCATTTAAGAAACATAAATGATGGATTCTACGAATAAATCACTATGAAATTGTTAACAAGTAAAATGTCAAAACGTAGTAAGTGAAATGTCAAAACGTAGTAAGTAAAATGTCAAAACGTAGTAAGTAAAATGTCAAAACGTATAATAAAAACTGGAACTCAAATTCCAAAAAATTTTAACACTGATTTTTTAATGTTAATTTACGTTTTTAATTTAATGAGATCCTTGTACTTGCTGCTTGCTGCACAAATATTTTATATTAGGTTCCAGTTCGGTTAGTTTTAGTCTCAAATCCCCACACTGTGTTATCAAGTCCATTTTATAATTGTCCACCCTTGTGAGACGCCCGCACCCCCAACTGTGGGGAGTGGGCACCACAGGTGGGAAACACTGGATTAAAGAATTGAGCAAGAACCATCGTGCAAAGAATCTTTTATTTCTTATAGGTTTCCAGCACAGCGCTCTGTAAAATTAAAACTCTTTTATCCCAGATTGTAAGGGTCTATATCACTTTTGTAATCACACAATGATCAAGTGAACAGCCGGCTTGCTGGCACAGAGGTAGCGCGTCTGCCTCGTGTTCTTTAGGTCCCGGGTTCGAGTCCTGGTTCGGGCATGGTTGTTCCTTTGAGTGCTATCTGTGACATGTTTGAATGTGCCCCCCTGTAAAAAGGGGCTGTGCAAGCGTATGTGTGAGTGTTTCATCTTCATATGAGCTAGAAGTCAGACTTCTGCCCTTGGGTGCTCATGGGGTTCATACCCTCAGAAGCTACTGCACCCCTCTTTCCGCGTTAAAAAGCCGACACGACATCATCATCCTCATCAAGTGAACATAAATCGAACCTACAGAGAAAAGACATTCTTTGATGGGCTGATTAATTTTTGAATTGGATTAAATCCGGCTGAAGTAAACTTGGATTACGAATATAAAAATACAGCTTCCCATTTCTGGAAGTTTCGTAAGAACTATTTTCAGATTATTATTTTTTTAAAAAAAGAATTCTTTAGAGTATCAGTTTTGAAACTAATGGCACTGTTATGACGAGCCTATCTGGCTTAGTGATGAGCAATTTCTTTCCCTGGTTCCCCTTTCATCCCGGAGATGTGTTCAGCTCTTTGGGAGTGCAAAACGTTTACAATTTCGGCAGTTAACGGCTGAACACATCAAGTGAGACTTTTCAGGGGCGACTGACCTATTCATTTGGATAACGTTCTTTGACAGAGATCTATCGATTCCGGAATGTTGTCCACACCTCTCAGGGGCTTCAAATGGGAAGTAGATTTCTATGTGTGCTCAAAGTAATTAAGGGTTCAAAAGATTTGTCCACCGAAACTCTACATGCGCAGACTACTTCTTATTCAAGTCACTGTAATACTTGCTCATGTATGGATTGGCATACTATTAAACCTGTATTGTATATATTGCCTCAGATATTTCTTCTTTCACTTCATTCAGAAGTAAGTGTCTTTGCATGCTTTTAAGCTTGTCTACTTTTTTTAATAGGCCGATATATCATATCACAAAATATAAAACTTAACTCTTTAAATAGCAGGCAGCTCATTAAGCAGAAGGCTAGGGTGCGCTAAAAAAACTGCTATAGATATGCATTGACTAAACTGCTATAGATATGCGACTAAAAAACTGCTATAGATATGCATTGCTAAGCTTTAGAAGGTACCACCGACTTTCTAACCAAAACAGCATCCAGCGAAGGGTTGCAGTAATGAAATCTATCATTGCAGAACTTGAAATTCAAAGGTCTTTGGTGTCAATAAAAATCCGTGCGCAAAAAATAAAAATTTTATTATTTTAAAACAGCATCCGAGCATCTCAAAAAATCAGCTTTTAATAACGTGTTGCCCTTGCATTTATAAAATCTCTGATTTTTAAAAAATAAGTTAATGAGTACAGCAAATAAAACCTAGAAATATGTCATTTTGAGCATGTGATCATATGAAATGAAATAATTATGAAATGTGACATTTTTTAAACATTTAAAAAGTTTTTTGGATCGTTTGCAATACTAAGGTGACTCATTCAATGAAGCAATTAAAATGAATATAAATATAATTTAACTCGCACGATCAAGTGGCGCTTGGCCGTTCAAGAAATCATATTCTGACATGATGCAATGAAATATGTATGGCAGATTCATTTCAATCTTTTTTATTTTATGTTTGTCACGGCGTAGAATATAATTCTGAAATATTTACAACAATTGGAGCATTTCACATTATTTTTTTTAACTTCATTTGTTTTAAGTTTATGGAAGAGGAATTTGGTAGTCGAATTTTTTCCTCGTCTTCTAAAATGTGAACTAGAAATTTGAAATTCTGTGCACTTTTGCACATTTGATGGCAATACATTATCCTTATGCTTTCAGAAATCAATCGTCGTAAAACAGTTTTATCGAAATTGCATTTCACATTTCAATGCCTCCTTCTAACGATAGTGTGAGGTGAGTAAAACAGCGTATCACTTTAAAAAAAACGTCAATAGTGCAAGCCACTTCGAATTTTGATTCAACAACTTCTTTCGCACTTTTATTTCTGTTTCGTGAATGCAAAGTAGAGATCTTATAATCAACTTTTCACTGCCATCTCGAAGAGCTACGCCTCAAGATATTAAATAATTGCAACTTGGTATTGAAAACGAACTATTTTAAGAACTTAATAACCCGTTTTTTAACTAACTAAACAACCTTTTTTCTCTTTGCGAATAAAACTGTATCGTAGTAAGTTTATGAAGCAATAGATTTCAAGATTTCCATAGTATGTAGTGTTCAATTACAAATGAAACAAAAATAAATTAAAATTCCTTCTACTTTTTATGCCTGAACAGAAGAGTGTATTTAAAACTTTTTTTTATGAATTGCTATTCAATTTGCATCGCAGTTCGAATCGTGGTGTCTGACGCTTCACATTCCGCAGAAGAAGGCCCTCCAATTGCCTTTCTTTCAGCACATTTACTTTCATTGAAAAGGCGGATTGAAAGAATTTCTCTGAATCTATTCGGATGTCATTCAGAGAGCGCTCGGTAAATTTGAAATTTGAGGAAACCACATTTCTTCCAGTTATGAAGTAGTGCATTCCCGACGGCGACGCGCTTCGAATCATTGGGTCACGCGAACGGTTTTCCTTTTGGTTTCATCCTCTGAATAAGGAATCACGCTCCGCACAGATCCGTCCATCGAAAGTGCAAATGCCCGCATTCATTTCAATGAATTTAACTAAAACATTTAAAAAATATTCTTTTAATAATAAAAATGCTAAAAAGTGGCAATTGTTTTGTTTTAGTTATTTTCACTTTTTTTTAATTTTTAGTTTAAAATTCATTCTTTAAATATTATAAATATGTTTTGACTAAATTCATTCCACCATTCGTGTTGCTAAAAAATTCAATCAAACAAGTTGATTTCTTCATAGAAAAGTTCAAATAATGTGAAAATGGAGAATTGCTATCACGAAAACACAAATGTCCAAAATCTGCGTACGGCAGCAAATAAGAAAGTGAGTGAAGAACCCATCTCAAAAGTCTTTTTTAACTCATGAGAACCGTCTAGTTAAACAAAATCTATAGAAAAGGTATTCTTACTTATTATTTATTTTCATTTTCATTTTGGGAGCTCTATTCAAACAAAAGCGCTAATCTCAAACCGCCATTTAAGTGTAAAATCGCTAATCTTTGCTTTTCATTGAAATGAAACACAAATGGATATCAGAGAGTGCCGTGCCTTTGGCTGCTCTCCCCTTCGATGAGAGAAGTTCCAAATGCAACAGTAAATCGTATAGTGTGCATAACTGGGGTCGATTTACTGCGTAGAAGAAGCGTCGATGGTGTTTAAAACTAAATTCTATTCGGTTATGGTGTAGCGATTTAAATGAATTGGGCTCAGATGATGAGATATTTAGCGAGAGATAGCGGCAGGGCTTTTCCAGCCGGATTTTATACCGACTCTCGTGACTGTATTTGCTGTTGTTGAGACTTTTGGCCCTTTACAAGCCCGTTGACAGTTAACTATCCGCGATTTAAGTCCAGCAAGTGTCTCCTGTTTCGGCCCAAGAGGACGAATGAACGCGTCGCATTCGCTTGAACGAACCCGTTTGACGGGGAGGCGCATTCGTACACCTGACAGACAGAACCGGAAGGAGAACAACCGCGCTCAAACCGGGACTCGAACCCGGGAAGCCGAGACCACGGGAAAAACGCGCTACCCCTGTGCCGGGACGTCGACATAGAATTGCTTGAATCATTGAAATTCGATAGGTCATCTCTTGACTATAATTATAATTTTAATAAAAATTGGGTTCATTTGATCTGTAAAAGCACGACAGATTTAATAAAAGCGTTCGATTGAGACTAAACATTCCTATTTCGCAATAATTGTCCCTTAATGTCATGCCATGTACTTTTTTCCTTACCCAAAGTCCATAATTGTAAATTTATAAAACACTCAGTGATAAAAAAAACTAGCATTATTCTTAAGGGATGGTTACCCAAAGTAATTTCAATGAAAATTTCTCATCGATTTATGTCGGAGAATTACTACAGAAAGTAATTTCGAAAGGCAAATGGAAAATTAAAGGATACCGAGAAAGCATGACTTAACCGAAAAATGCGTGACTTTTTCTTTAATCTTTAATTCTTTTCTTTGAAACCTAAATAATAATTCAATTTTTTTCCCATGAGATGTAGAAGTTTTTTCTCCTTAAATTCAGCCTATAATTTAAATCCTTCCTCTTGAATGAATCCTGAAAAGTTTCATTATGAAATATTAGCATAGGAAGCGTTTAAAATGATGTGAATTTTAAATCTTTAAGAACCTCAACTAAAAGGATTTATTAATCATTCCATTCATTTTTATTCAAAAAATAAAAAGGTGCAGTACTTTACTATGCATCGTATTTTTTTATTGGTTATTCTAATGAAAAGAATTTCTATGCTTCTAAAAAGCTTCTAAAGATGGAATTTTGTAATTTATTACTCTCTCTTTTTTTTCTCTGATCTGTTTGAGGTTTGAAATATTTTGTGTTTTTTCGCCATTATTTTAATAATTTCTGGCCGAGACACAGCTCTAAGACTTCCGGAAGTCAACCGTTCATTAACCGATTCCGAGTGCGTTGTGCCACTTAGATGCGGATTAGGCAGCAAAATTGCTTCAAAGATTTCTCGATACATGAATCCTGAATAAGAGATTAAAAAATTGGAAATAACAAAGGAAAATAGTTCCACTGGTTAGTACACTCATAAAAACATACTTCTTAAAAAAAAGAAAAACGTTTATTTACCAATTTGTAAAATAATCGTGAGTATTTCTAATAAAATCAGTCATTCGTTTGCAGACAAATATAATTTTTCCCTTCAAGTATGCATTTTAGAATAAATGAATTAGAATACAACCTTCTAATAGCTATTGATTATATTTTTCGAGTTTACTGAAAAGGATAGAAACCTATTTGTCAGATTTTTCCTCTCCCAATCAGGCAGCATCAAATAATAGAGAGTAAAAATTCATTTCAAGCTGCATAAAATTTATAAAAATGATTAATAAACTGAATAAATATAATATTAAAATTAAAAGAAATTCCTCTTTTTTTATGTTAACTGAGGTGCATTTATAAAAATTGTTTTTATTAATTTTATTCAAGATATTAAGTGCCTTGCTTTGGTAATAATGATTCATTCATCCTTTTTAAATCAGTAAAAAACTTAATAAAATCGCTTCCAATATTTTGAATTTTGAAGATGACTAAGAAGTCGGTACTTCACTCTCTAAACTTCTTCAACATATTAGAAATAGTGTTATGCTCCGTGATAGGTCGAATGTTCGCACACACTGTACATTTTTGCAGTCGGACTTCACAGTTTTATTCCGTTGCTAATTAGCAAGTCATCGGAGCCTTCCAAATGAGGCTTAAATTTAATTTCTTAATAAATAACAAATTTCTTTTTTTTTTTACCTATGTAATGATCGGATGCACTGAAAGATAAAAGAGGCTTTTAGTACGAAAAAAAAATCCGAAAACATTTTTGAAGTTACATTGTCTAATAAGAAATGCATTATAAAATGAGTATGAAATGCTTCTGATAATGGAAAAGAGAGCTTGAAAAAGTCCATTTTAATCCAATCCGTTTCTCTTTTTAATCTTCAGTTAGATATGTTTGGGTAAAAACACGATATTTACTCAATCAGAAAAGATATTATTGTATATCAAGTAAGTTGTTTGAAATTATATAAACTCGATAATGCTATAAAAAAATCTTTTAAATTACTGAAAATGCACGCTCTTTCTAAATGAAAACGTGGAACGATTTCAAAAACTAGTGGCTCAAATATATTCAGTAAAAGAATAGAACAGTTCATAAAAGTAAGCAGGTTGATCGAACTTTCGCGCTTGAAACTATTTACCTAACCATGTGTACTTACTGCTGACAGCACAAAATTAATCGAAAATTTCTCTTTAGCAATGCAACTTGTAGCTTGATCAACATATCAGTTTATCTTTAGATAAAGTTAATGAAAGAAAGAACTCAATATCACTCAACAGATATTTTCTTTCTTTTTATTTGAGGTTTTGTCTTAACCGAATGGCATCACCAACAAAAGGACTCGGCGCTCCACTGTTCTACAAACGAACAAACGTATCCGCCGATACAGCGCGGAAGACAGAGAAAGCCACCCACGACACCTGTTTCCTTCATTCAGCACTCCCCAAGAAACATGTACGAGTATAGTACAAAAAGTGTTCAAATAATAATGAATTTTCATAGGTTAGAGTAATAAAAAACAGGGTTGCATTTTAAACAGAAGTCATATCACGGAAGAAATCGACTCATTAATTACTTTTTCAACCACCGTTTTATTTGCGATTTTGTGACGCTTTCACAACTAATCCGATCGCCCGAAGCTTGTCTCTTCCAAATCTTCCCCCTTCCAGTATTTTATTCTCAAGGTACTCAACAACCTCCCCCCCCCTCCATCCATCCATCTTCTTCTGCCGAACGTCACGTAACAAAGGCGCACGACCACTCGTCAGATGACTTTTCAAAGGTCGCGGGAGAAAGTTTCGACCGGGGGCGGGGTTTTTTCACTTTTCTTGAACTTAAATCAACCCAATTTCCCGAACGGATACTGCGTATAAAAGGGCTCGCGGACTTCCAGAGCTTCATTCGGCAATTCCTTCTGCATCAGAAAGCATCTCTTCCTGCCACAGTATGAATCAACTGGTGGTGAGTTGCATTTTCATTTCACTTACGCCGA
>JAOUZG010032936.1:4131902-4143484 GCA_026289955.1 Argiope argentata | reverse complement strand
TTCCTTACGCAAAAGACTTCCGAAAGCGTTAAAAACCATACTTCAGAAACTATTGTTGGCTGCTTAATTTAATTCATTACTTTATCGCAGGCAACATGATTCATCATTAATGAAATATTTTTAAAAAGGGATTCAAACTTTTCCTAACTACTTCAACTTCATTTCACGATTCGAAATTGAAACCAATCGAATGAATATAATTTTTCTTCTCTTTCACAGATCGCCCTCCTCGTCTGTGTTGCTGTGGCTGCCAATGCCACCAGCTACAAAAGTGGCTACGGAGGTTACGGTGGCGGTTATGGTGGATACGGAGGCGGCCATGGAATTATCGTCAGCTCTGGCTACGGGAAAGGACTCGGTGGTTACGGTGGAGGTTATGGACTCGGTGGGTATGGTAAAGGACTTGGCGGCTATGGAGGTGGTTACGGACATGGAGGATATGGAAGTGGTTACGGACATGGAAGCTATGGCGGCTATGGCAAAGGTCTAGGAGGATATGGCGGCTATGGACACGGCGGATATGGTCTTGGAGGTTATGGCAAGGCACTTGTCGGAGGATATGGTCACGGGGGCTACGGAGGTTATGGTCTTGGTGGATATGGAGGACACGGCGGATATGGCCTTGGAAGTTATGGAAAAGGATATGGTGGTTATGGATATGGTGGATATGGGCATCATTAAATTTCTTTCTGTAATATGATGGGTGAGTATAAATTGATACGTATACTTAAAAGGATTTTTAAGGGGAAATATTTTAATTTTTATATCGGTGGGTTTTTTTTTTATTTTTCAATTTTTCGCTGACCATATTATAGCAGTATTGCTTATGAAAATGTATGTAAAATGTTTGCATGATGTGTAATTTTTTTTTTTTGCTTTGTTATAAGAATAGCTCGAAATGGATCCATTGACAACGCTTGAAAACAAAAATACAACTCGCTTTCTTATAAAGAAATACTTCTTTAAGTTTGTTAAATTATTTCAAAAATGCAGATGGGTTTGGCTAAAAATTAACTCCATTAACCAAAAAAACTTTCTGCGGTTTTTTCATAATTAATCTTTTATTTCATGGATAGATTTAACTCTTCATCAATTGATTAGTTTCGATAGCTATTGTTGATCTCCAAAATTAGATGTTTTTTTGTCCTTACAATTTTCCTCCTTTTTCAGCAAAAATATTAAAGAATAGTTGAACTGTTTTCATATCATTATGAAGAATGTGAGTTTAGTTTTTTCAGACTTGCGTTCTTCTCATTGTGACAACGAACTGATGGTGTTTACAGTATTTCGAAGATATTATTGAGTACTAAGCATCATTTATGGTTCAAATTTCGTTTTTATGAGTTTAGATGAAACCAAATATTTTTTATGATGTATTTCTGTTCCTGTTATGCATTACGAAACTTCAGTGTCATAGTTGAGGTTCACAGAGCCTAATATCAATTGCAATTTCGATTAAGATTTAATTTTTGATGAGTGTTTTATAAATAAATTTAACTTATAATAAGCTTTCGATAAGCATGCCTTTTATATTTTATGTGTCCTGCGCTGCCTTTTCCAATCTAACAAAGTCTTCTTCATTTTCAGAAAGTAGAGCCTCAGTAAAGCCAACCTACTCTCACGTGATGTGAAGACCATGGAAATGGCTTAGATCAAAGGCAAAGAAGCTACGTGAAAGCCAAATTGTGTAAATGTTTGTATCAATAAACTCTATTATTTAATTTCATTTTGTTTTTCGTTATTTTTAAACGCTTTATCCATGGTTTGCACGAATATTTAAATCGGGCCTTTGAAATCACTCATGAGATTTTCAAACTTATGACAGCAAACACAAAAACTGATTTTGAATGAATGTTTTTAAAAATTAGTTGAAAATTATGCTTCTTGTTTTAAAGCTTTGAGCTTACCTACAGATCTGCTCATTTAAGTAACTAATTTTAATTGAAAGATTGAACGAACTTTTCCCAATATGCTTAGGAAATCTATTCTTGGAAAAAGTTAGTGCTGTAAGACATGTATTTTTGGATTTATTAATAACATTTTCAGAAAACCATTTATGAATTTGCTTTAGATTCATGAATAGCTCGATGTTTCGAGCCGTGAAAACATTATCTTGTCTGTTTAATAAGCAAGAATATTATCAGTCGCTCTGGTGATAAGCTGGTTTGCCGTGGAAATGGATTGTATATAATTTTCCGTCAATCCTTTATGCATAACTTTGACTCCATTGCATCTTCAGGAAAATATCAAACTGAGATACTGCTTTTTATTTTAAAAGTCCTGTTCCAAACATGGATTGAAGGAACTCTTCTAATGCATTGAAGTCCCGTCATTTAAGCTACTCTATTTTACTTGCAAAGTAAAGCTATTTAAAAGGCATTATCTTCATATAATATCGTTATCACAATTTCGTAATCTCATTAATATCATAAACGACACAGAAATGAAATAGAATCATTTCTCCGTAGTTTCAAAGATGGAAGAAAATAGCGCAAATTAGTATTTAGTGAAACAATACGAAATTTTGAATTTCAGCATGATAATTAATTGCTATAATATTGTTAAAAATCATGCTGAAAATTCTTTTTAAGAAGTTACTAAATTGCTTGAAAATTTTGCTGGCAATTATACTATCCTTATTTAAAAGTAACAATGTTTAAACTTTAAAATAATAAGAATCTTGACTTTTGAAACAGTATTTTCTCTCCAAATTCTTGCGTAATTTTTAATTTATATGAAAGTTCTATACGAAAAGTGCATATTCTCATCCAAAATTTTTACGAGTACGAAATTCAGTTTTTTTTTTTCAATCTGGCTCTCTTTATTCGGTGTATTTTTTAGATAGTTTTTTGTGTACTGTTTAAACCAAATTTTGACACAGAACTGCATTTGCAGTCACACGATCACATGCCAAACTTGATGCATTTAAATCATTACATTTTTGAGTTATCTCGCTTACACGCTTCTGGCAATACATGTCGATAGAAATGCAACCCATTTTTGGATTGGCTCAACGTTTGATAGGTGTTTTGCAATATAAATTTTAAATCGGGGTAACGAATTTTATCTGTCTTGCTATCACTGATTTGTTAACTTACATTTGAACAGAAGGTCAAACCGAACTTCTAAGCGAATTTCGCAAAATATTAGGTAGGTATCAAAACTTGATATGAGGACCACATGCCGGATCTCATCCGTCCAGCTGAAACTTTTCCTGAGCAATCGTCGTCACGGAAAGGGAGCAGGCCAAAAGTATGCTCTTCAGAATCAGAGAGGTCTGAAACACGGGGATGGTCAAAGTCATGAGTTCGAATTTTTTGACGATTACAATACTTTGTCCCTACTTCGTATACGAAAAAGTAAAAAGAGTTTATTGTAGCAGGCTTTCAAGGTCACGAAGATTAAAATCGAAATGATAAAAATTAAATTTTTAGCTTTTTTAACCAAATTTTACTTAAATCTTTTTCGAAATCAGATTGCAAGGATTGTGCATTCTCTTATCGACCTTCGAGAAAACGAGACGAGAGATTTTGCTACTTTACTTACCGAAGGAAAGATCATTTCAATCTCTTGAACTGCCGCCCATCCCCCAAAAAGCAGGCTTCATGTCTTTGCATATTTTAAATTGCACGTTCATTGTAAAGGTTAAAGCAAAAGGGAATTCATGCGGTCCTTAACATTTGATTTCAAGACTGCGATTGTAGCTCCATGACGAAATTTGGATTCAATCGGCCGGGTGAAAATGCATACGAAACACAAAGTCATCTTTATTAGAGAGCGTACGAGAAAGTTTTCTGGAGACCACTCTCACTAGTTTCTATTTTTAACTGGCCTCTAAAAGGTTTGACATTTAGCATAAAAAATAGTTGACAAGATTTTTCGGAGATGCTTTTACAATAAGAAAAAGAATATTATAAATATCGAAAAGAATATGTTAATACGGTTATTTTGTTATTAGAAGGATTAAGCAAATTAAATATAAAAACTGAGGATTGAAAAATGTGTGGATGTGTTAAAGATAATCTGAGCGGACAATAAATATGAAATAAATAACAGCTGCGCCTAACGATGGAATGAATATCCGATGGATGACTAAAAATACAGAGATTAAGTATAAGGATGTTTCTACTTACTTTCTCACTCGGTGATTGATCGAAAGAATAAAAACTCAGACAAGCAAATTGCAAGTAGTAACTGTAGTTTTGTGTATTTTTCAAGCAAGTCGAGAATTTCGATGGGTCAATCAGTGCCCCGAATTGCCTCATTGGAGGGTGATGTGGTGGGATCTACACGCGCTGAAAGTATCTTTTAAAAATGAGTATTGAAAATTTTTTTTTAAAAATGGCAACGATACAAAAACACACACTTTTATTAAAAAGTGCCAATATTTAAGTACAATCAAAACAAAGGAAGGCAATTAAAATTTTTGCTATAAAAACTACAACTTAATCAGAAGATGGAATATAAAGTGTTATAAACAAAGATTTTTGAACAAGTCAATCTATAATATTATCACTCGCCGTCCTCAATTTCTAGAATTTTCTATTTTAAAACTCTCATAAAATGTATTGTAATAAGTGACAATAGTTGTGTATGTTTCTCTTATTTATTTCACGAATCTACAATTAAAATAAAATCTGCTAAAAATTCTGAATGAATTCAGTGCCCTCCCTTTTACGCCAGTTTTGAAAAATTTCACAGAAGGGAGGAACCACTTGCAGTGTTTGTAGGAAATGTAACATAAACTCAATTCTATTATTATTGCTATCATTAAAAACACAATAACTAGTCCATAAAAATCGTTTAGAGGTTAAGCATACAACATTTGTTAAAGACTTTAAAATAAAATTTAAAACGTTTTTCTATAATATAAAATAGATATTTAAGAATGCATTTGTAAATGTTAACTGTAATCCACTTACCACGACGAATGGAGCATCTATCAGAAAGAGGCTTGTATTCACACCTTCGCATTTCAGTCATTGCACCATTAGAAGGTACATTTAAGTATCAAAATCACATGAGCCTCACACATGTCTTCTTGTTATTAATATTAGATTCTTTTTTTTCAGTTCGATTATAAAGGACAAAATAGATGGCGCTACTTTTTCTAGCATAACAATAGCAACTCGGTTTTGCAATATTTAGTTTTAATTATCAGGGCCCAACTTAGCCTATTTGGGGCCAGGGGCAAAAACTTCTTTGGGGCCCCCTCTACTTTACAACTTCGTAATGAAGAAGATTCATTAAATAAGGAAACTTAAAATAACATTTATATTCGATTTGGGGGCCCCAATTTTGTGGGGGCCTTGGGCAACTACCCCGTATGCCCCTGCCTTAGTTATGAAGAAGTACTTTCGATGTGAAAGTCTTTTTCAGAAGCTAGCGGGAATGGTCTCTCCTTAGCTTTCTCGCATACTCTTTCATAAAGGCAAATTTGTGTTATAGAAGCGTTTTTTCCTAATCGATTGAATCGAAATTTAAAAACCATTAAAAATACTATTAAATTTTCTTTTATTGCATTGAAAAAAAGGATGAAAATTGACTTTTATTTTTCGTGCAGAATTTTTATGATCTGATATGTTTTACTGTGAATTTCTTTATTGCATAGCGTAGTTACTTCAGGCATTTTAACTTTTTAAAATTTGTTAAAGAATTAAATTTTTGAGAATAGTTTTCCTAAATTAAATGCCTCATTAATGTGTATAAACATATACAATTCAATTTTTAAAAAACAAAAAATCATACATTCTAGGACTAAATTTAGACCTCCTCGCTCGAAGCGCTTTTCAGTTTCCTTGTTCCCAGACATATGGCCCAAAATAGACTTTTTGAACTCTGAGAGTTTTAAAACACGTGAAAGCTTCAAAAACTCGAATTCTTGTTTTTAGGTGATTTCAATAGTCTATCTATGCTTCGAATTCGAGAAAGTGAAGAGGCAGAAGGGGGACTGTGGAGGAGGAGAAACTCGCCGAAAGATCGAGTTTCAAAACTGAACTGAAAGCATAGCTAGTGCATTTTCCATCTTAAACAGACCTACCATTCAATTAGTAACATATTTTTGATGACAAGTTGAAAAACTCAGGAAGATTTTTACAGAAAATTTTGCTGCGTTCTTTTATTCTGGCTGTTGTGTCGCAAATGCGGTCGCAGTGGATCGAGACTTTAACATATTTGCTTCCGTGAATACACTTTTTTTTTCTGCATCTCAAGCTTAATGAAGGTTCTGAAAGAACGTGAGTTCACAAAAGAATTTTTTCCGTTCATTTCAATTTCTCCTTTTCAGACAACAGCGAATTCCTTTCGCGGTCCTCCCGGCGTAACGCCCTCTCCATTTCCGCCACGCTTTTGATCCATTACGCAGAAAAACCTTTGTTCTTAGCAACGTTTTCGCTCTAAAAAGTGTTTAGACTCACTAAAGGGAACCCCCAATTGCATTCACACGTATTTCACTCTTTTTTTTTAAACTGATTGTTCCGGCGATCTATTTTGGTCCTCGTGTATAAATACTTGCAGTTTTAAGTCTCTCCATCGAATTCCACACCTCAGATTTGCAAGATTCCGTTTCCCCTGCAGCTAGGAAGTGAAATGCTGGCTCTCCGAAGAACCGTGAGTACATTTTCAATCGCATGACGCTCTTACAGGTTTCATATGCACATCCCTTATTTAACTTCAGATATTCCCCGTTCATAAAAGTGGAATTTTGATGATTTGTTTCTGTCATAAGGGTTTCCCAGCGTTTGCATATCTTTGATGGCAATTCCCTCCTCCATGCTTTCCAAAAAGCAGAAGCTGCTGTCTGTTCAACGTCCAAGAGCCTGTTCAACCATCCTTTCGTTTTCATGGGTCTGAACCTTTGATCAAGAAATAGAATGTGTGATGAGAGCACGGAGAAAGTGGAACAGAAGGTCGATATAGAAAATAACAGAATAACAAACTTGAACATTCTGGATTATTCTCTTCCCAATATGTGCTCTAGGAGCAGCGTGGCTTTCCCGTGATCTGGGCGTTCCGGTTCAGGCATAGTTATTCCTTGCCCTGCGTTCTATCTGTGAGGCAAGTGAAAGACTCATCCACCCCCCCCCCTTATAAAAAGGGGTTGCGCAAGCGAATGTTCGAGTGTCATCTCCATATGAGTTAGAAGTCAGACTTGTGTTCAAGGGTCTTTACCTTCAGAAGTTACTGCACCTCTCTTTCAATTGTAACGCGGACACAACACCACCATGAGAAATGCTAATACACCAAAGTGATATATTTCAGCCTCTTAAATCAGAAAAACAGGTCGTCACCAAACACTTCAACCTTTCAGCAATGCCTATTCGTTTTTCTGAGTTTAGTGCAACCTATAAAAGTTGGAAAATGTTTTCTAAAACGAATGAAAGTTAACTTTCTTGCCGATTTCTCACCGTCAGGAAATAGAGGAAATGTGTGAGAAAGCAAAAGGAATCAGTTTATGAGAACGAAATAAACTAAATTATTAGATCTAGAGACTTTGTATGAAGCTGATAATATTATTGCCCATTTTTCAGCAATTACGAATGAATAGCACAGGGATGGATCTTTCTAATAGATTAAAAAATTATACGGGGAAAATAATAACCTTCGAAAAAACTGAAAGATCCAAATGCAAATTTAAAATTGTTTTCAAAGAAAAATATTATTATTTCTTGGAAACAACTTTTTCTCAAGATAAGTTTTAAAACTCAATGGACTGAGTGGACTGACTAACAAAGATTGTATTGAGATAAGATTTTTTTTCTTCGTCCAGATATGGAAAACTCTTCAATGCTTGCATAGATTGTAGAGTAGCCTCTGTAAATTTACTTCAGGGCAAGAGAACTTTTGCACCTGAAACTTTGAAAAATGAGCACTTATGATCCATTTAATGCTTATGAGACCAATTACCAATTACAATGTGCATGGTATAAGTTAATTTTTCACCCTCTGATGTTTTACATTTTCTCGAAATAAATTTTGGTTACGAAAATAATTGGGAGAAGTCCCTCCAAAACTTTTTCTCAGTGTTATCAAACCACCTAATTCATGAAAAAAATGGCTGATCTAGGTTGAGGCAGAGAACGACTTGCGTTGCATTGGCGTATAACAGTTGCGAAATACCAACCTTTGGCGGGAATTGAGCATTTTTATTGAATACATGAATCGATCCCCACCAACCGATTGAAACTGAAATATGGCACCGAACTACAATCGCAGTCACAAAATCATAAACCGAATTCAATGCGTTAAGTCGTTGCGATTTTAAGCTCTGTTGTTTACATGCTTTTGAAAGAACAGAGGATAAAACCTTTGTTGGATTTGGTTCAAAAGTCGATAAAATTTTAAGATATAAGATTAAGATATTTTATCTATCTAGATTTCTTCATTTTATAGTGAGCGTATTAGTTTATATTCAAACACACAGAATTCCTTTGAATGGAGTTCAAAATTTCACAGAAGTCTACAAATTTCGCGGAAAGAACATATACTGAATTTCATCCGTCTAGCTCAAAGTCTTTTAGAGTTATCTTTAACCGAAAGACAGGATTCAAAGACATTTAAAATGTGGAGATTAATCAAAAGCTCAAAATTTTGACGATTTATCTGCACTTCTTTTAATAGAAAGTAAAAAACAGTGAGAGAGAGATTTGAAAGTTTTTAACAATACTCCGCCAAGTATTTCGGGTTTAATATTTATGAAGCAATACATAATAGTTTTAGCACGTGGCATAATGCCAGAGTTTTCTTGAAAATATTACAATATGACTCATTGTGTAATATTTCCTTTAGTAGAAAGAAGATGCCGAAATTTTAACATCTGCGTTAAAATTAAACTTTAGGTCCACATTTAAATGTAATATATTGTAATATGCTTTTCTAATGATCAAAAAGAAAAGTATCGTACATATAATCTTTAAACAAAAGTCAAGTTAAAGATGCCATTCGATTTTGAAAAAAGTCCTTTTTAAAAATATGAAAATTGCATTCGTATAAGAAGCAATCTAGATATTTCTTTTCGCATCCAATTTTCCTTTTGGGTCCCCTAACTTTATTTCTTTTTACTATTTCTGCATCATGGAAGTATACATATTTCGAATAGGTATAAAGCTTTTGTTTCGCTAAAAAAAATGTATTTTGGGGAAATCGAGTGATACTGTTATCTAAACACAAGGAGTAACTTTTATATTTGAGCCAATAATGTTTTATTTTATTCATATACTGCATGCTTTACAACTCAATAAAGAATTTGCTTTTATGATTTTTCTTTAACAAAAGATTGTGCAAATAATTTCTTCAGCGAAATAGACTCTCATTTGTCACCATCTAAATTTCTCTTGAAATGGTGCTGTAGAACTTGGTGTGTTCATTCAAAAACATGCTTCATTTTTTTGTTCCATTATAGCAATTTGTTTACTCCTGGTAGAGTTTGCCGAAAAAAAGATGCCCTTCTTCCCTCCCCTCCCCATTAAAATAGAAAAAACATTTATTCTTCTTGTTGTTATAGTTGAATTTTTTCTGTTGTTTATTGCTAAATATCTTTAAAACCATTCGATAGAAACGGAAGAAAATTCAAGCTTTGCTTCTCCGATTGAGATCAAAATTTTTGAGTTTCGATTTTTTTAAAATATATGAATTTAAAAATGGACTAAAAAATAGGAAATATACTTCCATACTTTTAAGAATCCTTTACTAATATTTTAATGAAATGTGTAAATTGAGAATTATTATCAAAGATTTCATATATTTTGAAGTAGTTTGAAAAAAAAAAAAGGTAAATTATACGAAATCAACATTAGGAGCTCAGCGATTTAATTTCATATGTCTCATTGACCGTTTAATCAAAATTACTAAATGGTGCAAGGATTTGAGCTATTTTATTCTTTTAAATTCAAATGAGCATTTTAAAACGGATGTTGCGGGTGATAGGTGAGCATTTTAAAATGAAAAAAAAAAAATGTTTCAATAAATCTAAATTTGGACACGACCTCTTATGGAAAAATTTCAAGCTCTTACAGAGAACATTTAGTTCTCCAATCATAAGTACCCATCGAATATGTTTGGACGAATTGCGCATCTTCTCTCCTCGGGGGTAGACAGGGAACAAAGTGAGTAATTTTCTACAAATAATATTTATTCGAGATAACCCCTCCGCTATTCTTGAATTCCTAAATTGTGATTACTACGCCTAGTAAGGAACATCGAGGTTTATAAAACGGCGTATGCTCCTGAACGAATTCTTGGCTTGTGCAGGGTTAACAAAGATTAAAACACGAATATCACAAGATGCAAAGCTTACTTTATTCTTCATTTTACATTGAAAACAAAAATTTTCTGGTTAATGAGGTATCGCCATCTATTGGATTTATTCTGTACTAAAAAACCCTCTTGTAAAAGTTTGTCGTTAACATTTATAAAGTTCGCTAAACATTTAATTCGCGCGATGTTAATATAGTAAGTTTTTGAGAAAAAAATTATTACCAGTTACTTCTGAATAAATTTTAAATTTATTTACTTTTTTGCCATCATATAAAAAAATAAACAAACTTTAAAAAAGAAAAATGGACTGAGATGTAAAACTAAAGAAGATTCGATCATCATCAAATGAGATGTAAAGAGTTAGCGAAGGACGAGTGCCTTTATCTTTTAAAGTTTTGGTAAATGGCAATAACAATTTTAATAAAATAAGCCCGATTTTTAAAAAAAACTTTGGTAAAATATAGACACAATTTTTTTATTCACGCTTTCTTTTCTTTAAAGAAACGAATTTAAAATTTAGTTAAAAGTCGAAATCCCCTTAAAAGTTCAAATTATTTGTTACGATAATACACTTAATTATGGTGAATCACAAACTTGAAAATTAAAAATTATTTAGTTCTCAAAAGCGATAAAAAATTTAATAATGTAATTTAGTTTTTTAAAAAATTGAAATCATATTTTCATTAGTGTATTAAACTTTAGGAATTTATTTGATAGCCTTTCTAATCTTTAAATTTAAAACTTCTTAAACTTGCTGTCAGGTAGTGACTCGATTATTTCCCTTTTGAGCTTTCGGGTCGCTGGTTATTCCAAATTGTCAGTGAAATCCTGAGCACGAAGTATCAGCTCTCGACTGAAGAGATGGGGAATAAAACAGACTTAATCCTTTAATACTATTAAAAAGGCTAAATTATTATTAATAATAATAATTTTCATCCTAAAATTAACAAGCATTTTTTTAAAATTATCTTTTTCAAATTTGCTCGGTTTTAAGTTCACAGTCCACTTCTTGTTTTACGACATTTCTGCATGTTATGAGTAAAGCAATTTCCTGCATTACACCTGATCAAAAATAGACCTGCAAATTAAAAAATTACATATACAGCAAACGATTCTTTTCAATTCATTTTAATTTCGTTTTTTAATCTATTATTTCTTTTTTCTTTTTACAGATCTTATGCTTGGCAGCATTGGTTAGTGGATGCTGTGCGCAAATGTATGGACTGGGAGGAGGCCTTGGCATGTATGGAGGAGGCTTCCGAGGAGGATACACTGGTGGAAGCATGATGGGAGGAACTGGAATTGGCATGATGGGAGGAACTGGAATT
>JAOUZG010032936.1:4107329-4131892 GCA_026289955.1 Argiope argentata | reverse complement strand
GCATGATGGGAGGAACTGGAATTGGCATGATGGGAGGAACTGGAATTGGCATGATGGGAGGAAGAGGCATCGGCATGATGGGTGGAAGAGGTATTGGCATGTTGGGAGGCGCAGGCATGATGGGTGGAAGAGGCATCGGCATGTTGGGAGGCGCAGGCATGATGGGTGGAAGAGGTATTGGCATGATGGGAGGAGCAGGCATGATGGGAGGAAGGGGTATTGGCATGATGGGTGGAAGAGGTATTGGCATGATGGGTGGAAGAGGTATTGGCATGATGGGAGGCGCAGGCATGATGGGGGGAAGAGGTATTGGCATGTTGGGAGGTGCAGGCATGATGGGAGGAAGGGGCATCGGCATGATGGGTGGATTCAGTCCTATGATGGGATATGGATTGTTTGGACCCATGTTGGGAGGTCTTGGATATTGAATATTGATTTTATAACAATTGATATACCGTTGCAATGACTGTAAATTTCAAAAATGTTGAAATAAAATGTATACTAACATACTTTTATTTGCTTACTTTTTGTCCTTGCTTTATTTATTTATTTATTTTATATATTTGCCATTAACTTGAATCATATAAGACTTGCAATTTTCAATCAATGTTTTAAAGAGTCTTCTTCCATAATTGGACAAACTTGGCCTCGACAAAAAAATAGAATAAAACGAATAACGAAAACTTTAATTAGACCAACTCCCCTTTGACAGCTTCTATTAGCCTCTTGTGCCAAAATGATGAACAGGTCACGCCGAGTGTTTTTTTTTTATTGATTCTTGGCTAGATTCATCACCTATCTGAAATAGACATAGAATATAAAGGAAATGAAAATGTGAAGAACTCTTCCAATCCGTCTAAAAGCACTGTCATAGTCACTTTTTCTAAAGAACAGGAACAAAGACTTCAACGAAGGTACGAATTCAAAAAACGCAGAAGGTATGCGGAAAATGTCTCGTTGTATGACATACTTCCGGTCAATCTAATAATTTAAGTTCCACCTTCTCAGATGAAACTTCTTTACTGTTATTAAACATAATAAAACATACATAAATAAACAAAATATTTAGAAAATATTAGTGTTGTTTTTATACTTTTTGTAAAATATTTTTGATTTGGTGGAGGCTTTATAATCTGCATTCATAACCTTTCTATTTCAAGAACCTCAATCAAATTTAGTGCAAACTTGTGCAATTTTTGTGCCACCTTTGGAGACCCATTTATTCGTCCGAATTATTGACTTTTTAAAAAATCTTTTTAGGCTGCTGAATGTTTAATATGAAAACAATTCCTTTTTTAAAACATCTTGCCAATTTGTTTCATATGATTGAAAATGGGAATTTAATTTAATTGAGTTTGCTGCAAATTAAAAAGTGTATACACTAAGAAACAAGAGGGGAAGTAAAAAATCAGGTTTAAACTTAATTATTGCTAAACACACGTAACTGAATACTTTGATCGATGAGTTTGAATCCCATCGTGGCATTTAAAAATATTGCTACAGATAATGCATAAAATTCTATTAAAACTATTGAGCGGAATTGAAATCATATCTTTAAAAAGGAAATTTTTTGAGTTTCTAGATAATACAAATATTTTTCTTATTGTACTTTTGAAAGATATGAACATCCATTTTCGTTTGCAAGTCTTAACGATTATTTACATCGTGATGGTGAAGTCTATTTTTGCGTTTGGTGAAATATTATTCGATTTATTGACTCCTTTTACGTCTTCTTTCATCTGCACTCTCTGGTGAAGCGGAGAACCAGAATACATCTAATGACAGTCTGCGGTTCCATCCATTTGCTAAGCGGACCTTTGGCTTCGATGCAACTGTAAAAGTATTCGATGAGGCAGTCCGAAATTCGCATGGTTGTGGGTTTACAGTTTACGATTCCTACTCAACAATAAATAATGGGTTCTCTTTCTGGTTCACATACATTTATCAAGGAAAGTAAAATCATGTTAATAAATTTTACCTAATAATAATAATAATAATAATAATAAAGGCTTATGATATGCTATGGGCACTTTAAAATTATAAAATTGCAAAAACAGAGATCAAAATTACTCCAAAAAGTTAAATAAACTGCATCAATTTTTAAAAACTATGTTTAATAGTATATTATTATTATTATTATTACTTTTGCTTGTACTCGACATTTTAAAATTAAAAATGCCTGTAGAAAGCAACTTATTATCAACACTGGTAAATCAGCAAATTATATATGTGGCTAAACTATTAAACTTTTAACTTAATATAATATTTTAACAAAAACCAATTGAAATTAATAATTTTTTTTTGTTTAATTTAACTCTGAAAAATGAATTAAAAATCAGAGAATATATTAATGCAATGAAACTGATCCCCTTATATAAATCTAATTTCTTTTTTAATTTTAAGTTTGCTCAGAAGTGATGGCGGAAAGATGTAAAGCCTTTTATCCCCTTTATAGGGCAGTAGAAACTTTTTAATATTACATATAATCCTTTCAGGTGCTAAGAAACATGTTTGACAAATTTCTTTCAATCAAACAGATCAATTTTTAATTTTAAATGTATATAGATATAAAGATACAGATTATCTCAAACGTTAGAAATTCTTGTAATATTTTTTTTCTCCAGGTAACTATCAGATAGTGCTATTAAAATCGAATCAAAATTTAACTTAATTAATAGTTTTCTAATCATTAAATTCTACATTAACAACAATTAGGGTACAAAATTCCAAATCCCTTGGTCAGAAAAAAAGTGACGGTAAAATGGATAAAAAATTCCATCTTTACGAGCATTAATAAGGCAAGTTAAAAAGAAGTGTGTAAAAAGATCCATACACAACTCAACAAGAAAAAGTTTTATTTCATTCGCACAGTTTAGCTTTTAACAAAGGAGATGCAAAGGAATGCATAGCGAAGCATTTCTGATTCTTAAAAATGAACTGCTTTGAACTATTTTATCTTCATCTGAGGAAAAAGAATGGCCCGTGGAAAGCGCCAAATCCTAATCCACCGTATCCCAATCCTCCGAGTCCATATCCTCTGAGTTCTTTATCGCCAAAGCCTTTGCCACCAAACTCTTCATCGCCAACACTGACACTTTTCCCTGTATCATGTCCGGTTCCATAACTGAAACCTCTGCTGTATCCGGTCGATTTGACACCACCCTTGTGGCCTCCGTAGCCAGTGCCGGCGTGATTTTTGGCGTCCATTCCGCCCTCGTTGATTCCGTGCCCTCCGTGAAGAACTTTTTCGTCTCCGAGAGTCGAGGCATCATTCGTGTCTGCGAATAGCAGGCAGGCGAAGATCTGCAGAAAGAAAAAAAAAACATTCCGAAAATTAGGTCAAATTGTGGGAGTTGAGCGAATAGCAAAATAGTTTATAAATAATTGATTACTTTCATCATTCTGAAAAAGAACACACAGGGCCATCATATATTATCCCAATATGACATGTTTGCTACTTTATAATACCCCAAAGAAAAACACATGGTCTTACTTTCAGCCAACTAGAAATAAAATAGGACACAATGTTGACAAAACTGCACGGTGAATTTTATTTGCTTTTTCAAGGAGTCAAGTTCGCATACTGGACAACTCTTTAAAGGACTGCGTAACAAATAGGATATCTATAGATAAATCAAATTGTTGAATTTCATTCCTTTAGCTTCTTGTGTTCGCACTAACAAAGTTCCCTTTGATTGATTTTGTTCAGAATTTTAGAGAAGTCAAATTTCTTGGAAGCGGCTCATACCTCATTTCATACTCGTATATTATTGCTTTTTCGAATTACCATGCTTGATAAGCACAACTGCAAAAATTTATTCTTTTGACTATGGGAGGAGGAGGGAAGATTGATAAATTGAGGTCGAGTTTTTGGATGATTTCCATACTGTTTCCTTGTATGTTTTGCATGCAATTAAGTGAATTCATCTAGACTTATTCATTATCACTGTATACATCTAGAGTAATCTTATTTGATCTTATATTTAGTAATCATATTCAGATTAAACCTAATAAGCTCTGAGGAAACCCCTTTTCCTTATTCTCTTCCCGATTTTTAAAACCAGATCTTTTTATTGATCTTAATTTAGTATCAACGTAAGTAATATTTAAACAACACATACTACAATCATCTGTAATATGACAAAAATTTAATATTGAATAACCTTCATGGATTCATTGAGCCTGATTTTGAGCCTGGAAAAAATATTTTAAAAAAATAGTTTTAAAAATCATTATTTCAAGTTGCACAATACTTAGAACACAAAGTCAGGATGTAGAAAAAAAAATTTCTATATGGATTTGCAAAACAGTTTGAAATTCTGAATAAAATCTTTTCTGCGGAGTAATATTCCGAAATATAAATAAAATTTTATTTTAATTCGAAATGTTCTAGAATATGGCCTCTATAAATGAAATGAAGGTGCGGTTTTATATCAAATAGAAACTTCTTCAAAAAGAAATCTTACTCCCTCCCTTCTCAAGTGACTGGTCACTGAGACGGCACTCTACTTTCCCTATTTAATATATGCCCTGCAGATGATTGCACATAGAATTCTTGTTTTACCATTTGGCATTTTAATAACAAATTAATCGCCTGTGACGACCAGCTTACTGTTCTTCCCACCATATCCGACTTTTAAAAAAAACGTCAAAAATGCATCAACTTTTTTATATTCAAAGTATACTCGTGCCTCACTCTTCTCCCCCTACTTTACGTCAGCATCGGTTCAGAACATTAAGCAAACGGCAAAATAAGCAAGGCATTTTTACATCCACATTTTCTATAATAAAGAGATGGTCCTACAATCTGATAAAAATATGAAAAGCAGCACGTCTCTGCCAAATCATAAAGATAGAATATCTATATGCTCAACAGGCCAGGCCAATTGATCCAGAATTACCAAACTTTACAAATATATACTTTAGAAGCTGGAATGTGATGAGACCGGTTTCTTTGAAATGTTGATAGAATTTCTATAAATTAAAAATCGGGTGAAAGTTTTGAGTTTTCCGATTATTCAAAGATGAGTGCGGAGAAAGAACCTACCGAGCCATTTCAGAATTTAAATGCCGCAGGCTCTCTACCATCTGAGCTCCGTGCTGTCCAGCTTAGTCAGCATTCTACAATAAAACGAAAAGCTATTTTTGCACGGTTAGGTTAATCACTTTTTCTTTTAAAGGAAAGTTTCATAATAGATATCTATGTAAGATCCTATGTTTCATGAGCTTAAATTAAAAGTTTTCATCTTAAAATGCTTTTATTGTTTTAATTTTTTAATATTTTAGGCCCTAAGTAACACAAATTTATACAGGTCTAAGAGATTAAAAGAAATGTGAATAAAAATCATTTTAGTTTTAAAAAAATTGGAAGGAGTGAAGCATCAGTGTTGTAAAAAAGGATCCCTCGTCGTAAATTCCAGTCTGTCCGGCATTTCTTTTAATCCCGTCTCCCTATACCAACACAAGTTCACTGATATTAAAGACATTTATGGATTTATTTGGTTATTCTACGATTCTATTTTTGAAGAGTTTGAGATGAGATTGGATGTGTGACCTTTTTTCAAAAAACTGCTGAGTATGCACGGAAATCTTCACTAATAAAAGCTTTTCTCTTAGTCAGTATCCTCGAAATTCGCAGGAAATGCAGGGAATTCGGGAAAACCTCATTTATCTGTCTTGACAAACACATCTGCAATGATTTTATTCATGTTGTTGTTACTTTTGGCACTTGTCACAGACAAGCCAGCAAACTAATTCAGTGATTTACTCCGAGTTAGTGCAGTAGCTTCTGAGGGTAAAGGCCTCTGGACGCCCGTTGACAGAAGTCTGATTTCTTGCTCATCTGAAGAGGGCACTCTCACACTGGCTTGCACAAACCATTTTTAAAGTAGGGCCCTTTCACACACTCACATGGGGAAGACGCGCTACCCTTATGCCAGGATGCCGTCGATTTTATCCATAAATTGAATTATTGAATTATAAGTGACTAAAGGGATTTATTCACTCACTCTTATATTTAGTGTACCCGAAATTAAAAATTTCAGAAGACTAATAAAATGAAATCGCGAAGCTTTGAAAGTAAAATATATTATCTTCTTCCTTTTTTGTTGTTGTTTTCTTGTTTTTATCTAATCTGTCTCGCTTCATGCTTGTTAAGATCGAATTTTATAAACAATTCTCACTTTTTCGTATACGTAGTAAAGAGAAAGCCCAATAACCGTCTAAGAATTTCGAGATTTTGCCGAATCTCCGTGTTTTAGACCTTCTGAACTCCAAAAACACATTTTTGGAAAATGTCTTTCCGTCTGTCTGTATGACAAAGATAATTCAAAAACACTTTGATCTAGAACGATTGGATTGAACGATTTATCAAATTTGTAATTTTTTTTTCAAATTTTGAGTAAAATCTATTCGTAAGAAATACGTTTGTCAGACCGTTCAAAAATAAATGAACACGATCATTATAAAAAGAAGAGAACGAAACAGATAGTATTAGGTACACAGAATTAACGTCTATTGTCTGTCTACATCTGTATTTTTTACATTTACATCTGTCAATGTTTGATACAAAAGCAATAACGTATTGACTGTCTGTCGGTCTGTACTTTCAGAAACAAGTAAGCATGTCAAAAATACAAAAACTTAAAACTATCAAATTATGTATAGGATTTTGAGACTACAAGGGCAGTTTTTTTTTGTCAAATCTCTGTTTTAATCTATTGAGGAAAAACGTATCTAAAAGATAAATTCGATTTTTGGATACAATTAACTGAATACTAGGGATTAATCTCCACAACATTTGCCATGACACTATAGATTGAGTAAAAATGCTAAAATCACATTAAAAGTTAATTTTTCTTAACTATTATGTATCAAAGTTACGAAAGGTGTTCTTTGACAAGTTAATTAGAAAATGTAAGAGAACACTTCCACACTTGAAAGCTAAAAGAGAATTATTCTGCTTAATAACTCTGCCATTCAAATCATTTATGAAAAAAATGAAGAACCGGATAAATTGCGATTTTAATAGCATCACGATGCCACAGGCTTTATCTTTTTTAAGGTGGTCCATACCCATAAAGAGACAATGAGTAAGAGTATTAAAATAACATGACATTGGTTTCTGTCACAATTTGATGCTTAAATATACTTTCTTATGGCAATCATGAATATTAAATTAATCATTATACCATTAATTAAATGAAAACATAACACCAAACTGTTCTCAAAGATGGTTAATAAATTATAAAATAAAGAGTAAAAAGTAGAAAAGAGTTTAAAAAAATTTTAAAAAAATGTTTTTACATTCAGTGGTGTATTAATTATTCATGAACAGGAAGTAAAAAGAATGATGGATTATTATTTTTTTTTTTTTAGAAAATTACTTTGGCATTAACCTACATTTCATAGAAACTCTATGCTTCTTTTCCAGAAAAGAAAGTAACAAACATAACATTATTTCTTATGATTATGAAAAATATGAATGTTTTTTTTAACCAAAAGCTTGCTAAAGTGACACGAATGAGTGCACTGAAGTATTTCGTGCTAGGCCTAAGCATGCGTTTAAGATCCATTTTCATAGAAAACTCGATGAAGAAACGAAGATTACGATGGTTTTACTTTATACATCCTATTAACTTCTAAGAAAAGATAGGTAAGTCTTCTGCTGTAGTTTAAGTAGTACCAGTTATAATAATTAAAGGAACAAACACTTACTAAAAGTACTACGGAATTCATCTTGGGAACCAGTCCTAAATCTCCCTTCTCGATAGAGGTGGCTAGAAGCGTTGTATGTCTCTGTGAAGTTGTTCCTTCCTTATAAAGATAGCTTTGTCATTAGCATTTAAAAATAAAAAAATACTTTCTTGAAATCTAATTAATTTGTTTGCTGGAAAGCATAGGGTTGCTGTTGTGGAAACCCTCTGAAATAGTGTGATGTCAATTTTTTTAAAGCAAAACAAAAAGTCATCTATGTTAGCAGGACTATCATTATTTCTTCATTTTACGGTCGACTGGATTTGATATGACTGCACTTTTTAATGTAACAGAATCAGACGAGAGCCATTTCGTGCTTAATGCCAAAGGTCTGGTGCCATTAACAAAGGTGGTGGCCTCTTAAAACAAGGCGAATCTGTTACGAAGTGCTACTGTTTTATTAGACATAATCTCAAAACTGCTTCAGTGAAGGGACGTTCTTTATGTGAATACGTAACACTTTAATTCCCACAATAGAACAAATATGGTCAAGAGCTTGTACTCTCATTGTTTCTAGAAAAAGAATTTTACAAGTGATAAAACCTTATCATGCTAATTTCAGGAATTTTTTAAAATCTAAAATCAGAAAAGGATCAAATCAGTTTCATTCATACTTCACAAAATTTAGAGAAGAAACTAAACGTTTATTTAATCATACTGCCTGTGAACTTTAATATGTGTGCTTGTATATATGAAACAGAGAAAGGTTAATTTTAATCATGAACGGACAAAAAATACTAGCGTGACAAAAACAATTACTGGCGGCAATGACAATGCTGAAGATCAACAGAGTTCTTCATAAAAACAGTCAAACCAACCAGATCCTTCAAATATATCTTAAGATTCTAGTTGATTACATTGTGAAAGTACATATGTTAGTATGATTTAATATCAACAACTTCATGTAATTATTGTTCTAAACCTCGGTTTAACTTTATCTGATATTCAAGCTATCTCTTTGATGATCTCAAGAGCATTATATACATGATTATCCAAAGTAATGGGTACTTTGGATAATCCAAAGTAATGAGTCTTCAGAAAATATCCTTTTGTCCCTGCTAATTGATGAACGTAAAATCAAAAGAGAATTTAGTTTAGAAAGAGTTTTAAAAGTAGGAACAATAAGATAACCTCGATGCAAAGGATTTTAACGGCATGATCTAATCTTGACCCTCCCCCCCCCCTTGTTAAAACACGTTTCCAGTGACTCTTCCAAAGACTTTATATAGAAAATATCTGAAGTTGAGCCAAATAGTATAGTAGATCCGGTTATAGACTGTCACCGTCTGCCTTGTCTCACGTAATGCAGTGGCGCTTTTCCGCCCAGGCGGTGGAGGCAGTCGCCTCACAGTCTCCTCTTTGATTCTGGTTCGCAGAATTCTCCCCCTTTTACTTTTTACTTAAAAAAATAAAATAAATGAATAAAAAGTCAAATGAAACGTAGGATGCAATAAATACAGAATGAAATAAGGAATAAAAAACAAATCAGCAAATTATTTTGAAAGCCGTAGAAGTCGGAGTGTTTATAAGTTATAAATTCGACATAAACTATATTGTTAAATCAATAATTTATGTATTTGAAACAGCAAAGAAAGCAATTAACCAGTCCTTTATCCTCAACCGTTGATTATATTTTGTCTATTTCTATTTCACATAAAAGATCATTGTTCTTTTATAAGTCATCAATGATCACATGTTATTGCAAAAAAAATTATAAAAGACCAATTACGTCAGTTTTATTCGCCAATTAATCTAGCCATTTTGTGGGCATAGCAACTCAGCTCAATGTTTATAGCGCAGTAATGTTTTAAAATGTTAATTTCATCTATCCTGATAAGAGGCAATCAACCAAAGTTAGCTGATATAGTTAAATTAGTAATATTAATAAGGTTGGAAGAACAACTCGTGGCATCTTTTAAGCTAAAAGTATACCTATCAGTCTTTTGTTTATCCATTGAAAAGGATTATTTTTAACTACTAATTATTTACATCTATCCTTGAATTCGGATGCTGTAATGCGATTTTTCCTTTTCTCTAGAATCAGAGCAGTCAGAATTGAGGGTCTACCCCCCCCCCCTTCACACACAAACATGCATTTAAAAGAAAGAAGGCATCGGGCGCTCCAACCAGGTACTTCGTTTTTCAGTAATGTCACATCGCATATTAATGAGAATAAAATCGCAACATTGTTTTCTAAATTAGTGGAAATATTCCAAATGCAGTAAGTTAAAATATAAATTAATATTTAAAGTAAAACTTCTTTGATTATTTTTTGTTTGTTTTGTTTTCTCCAAATTGAAATTTAACATGGAGTCGTGCTGAATTTTTATAATCAGTTCACAGAGGTCATTTTTTGTTCTAAATTAGTCAAGAACTATTTGCGGAGTGGAGAGAGTCAATTGTCTCCCTCATTTATTGAAAATGGTGTTATAAAAATTATACCAAATTTATTCTCATTTAAAAGAAACAACGGACCTTTTAATTGTTTTGATACCTTTCAATGTTTATTTTTACTTTTGTAAAATTTTATTGCCGATTTTTTTTAAAATTTCTTTTATTAACAAATGAAACATGTAGAATTAATGCAACTTGATATGTACGTTAGTACCTCTTTCTAGATTTTATTTTACTTCACATCATTTGACTTTAATGTTCCTATTATTTTCTTTCAAATTCATTTATTTAGGTTTAGTTTCTTTATCAGAAAATATTCCAAAATATACAATATATTATTTAAACTTTAGATATAGATAGCTGAAAATGCTTTATAATATTTTCTCTCAATGATTCTCAGTTTATAATAAAATTCACTATAATTCATTAAAAATTCAGAAATTTATGAACTCCAACCCGTTTTACTCACTCGTTTGTCTAAATATGCGAAGAGAAAGTACTGTCATCGTCGGAAAATTAAAACTCTAGATTTTGATAAATCTTTCAGATTTCCACGCGTCGGTAAAGTGCAATTTCAGAACTATGTCTGTCTATACGTCTGATATTGTAATCTTCAAAAACTTTGTATTTGACAAAGATAAACCAAAAACGCTTTGAGCTAGATGGATGAAATTTGGTCTTCACGTCTAATTTTGAAAAAACTCCGTCCCGAGGAAAGTTGTTGAAATTTTAGCTAACTCTACAAATCGAAGAGAATGAGATGAATAAAAAATCAGGCGAACAGAATTGACAACTGCCTTTCTGACATCTATCAAAAGATGGGTCGCATTCAACAAGGAAACGGACATCTGCCTGTTTGCACTTTCAGAAGCATGGAAACGTGACAACTCAGAATTGCGGGGACTTAAATACGTCAAATTTGGCTTGTAGTTTTGTGGCGCAGTTCCAAGCCAAATTGTGCCTACAATCGATTGGGAAGAAAAGATCCAAAAAAAATTCACCTTCATTAGAGATCGTGAGAGAAAGTTTTAGGGAGACCGCTCCAGCTGTTTTTGCAAAGATAATATAATCTATAAAAGAAATTACAGTTATTAATTTTCAGATAATCTATAAACGAAAAATAGCCTCAACTTCTTTCATTCATTATGTTTGGCAAAATTGTTCTCAGAGGCTCTTTTTTCTTTTATTTTTCTATTTGTAGCGGGTTTTAATGGAAGCTGAAGGAAATGCATGAAAAATTGTGTGATATTTAATGGATTAGAGGATACAATAAAACAACTGATTAAGATGTACAATTATGTTTATTAAGCAGATGGGTTGGGCAACTTCACTTTAAACATGGAATGCTCGATATAATAAAGGATGGACAATGAAAAATGACTGAATTCTCCTCAACTTGATCTTCTAACCACTGGTTCAATGCCTGAAAAATAATTTTGCAATTACTTTATATTTGAAATAACGTAACTGCAGTAGTTTTTATTCAAAATAAAATTTCATTTAAAATTGAATATATTTGAATGTATAAACGGACAAAGTGAATGAATCCTTAGAAATGGGACTTAGAATTTTTAACAGTGCTGAAAGTTTAATATAAAACTTCAAAAATACGACTTTATTAGTTTGCTAAATATTTGAGATTCAAGTTCGCGAAATTTCAAATATATTTTATATTTATTAACTCTATTATGTATAAATTTAAATTCATGATGCATCATTAAAATGTTTATACGCAACAAACTACGATAAATGTTAAAGCCATGTTAGTTTAATAATCTTCATCTATGCTGTTTATTGTACGCTCAGATCTTCTTTAGAGAACTAAATCTTAAGACATCAAAGCGCCACTAAAAATTAACAATCGTGGTCTCCGATTTTCTTCTTACTTTTCATAGTATTATAATTTTTAGTTTGTGAAGTTTTACTGAATACAGAAAAATCTCTACATGATAGTACTAAAACCTTCTATCTGAGTAAGATAACAAGACAAAGCTGTGTTAACATGAAAGTTATTTTACTTATCATCTACTAGCTAGCAGAGAATGACTGGCATATTGATCAAACAATGATGAAAAAAATTAGTGTAATAACACCATTCTTATGTCATTTCAAATACCCTTGGACCCTTACTTCTAAATCCACTGCTCCATACAAGCCCCCGCACGTTCAGGGTCGGGTCAGTCATAACAACGACGGCCGTGACCTGGGCGAAAAAGGCCATCATCAGGAGAACAGTGGCGACGGTGGCTGTCCAGGTAGACATCAGCAAGCTGGGTCTTGAATACGACGTCTGAGGCCACGTCAGCAAGTAATTTTCGGTGGTCATGGCAATGAGACCATAGGAAGCCATTTTCTTCAGTCCTTCAATACAATTCAGCCTTTGAATGCATGCCTACAGAATAATGAAACACGTCAGTTCATCGGAAAATTTAAGCCAGAGTTCATTTCAGGGATTGGGATTGCTCTTTATGTAGTTATTCGGTTATTGAGGAAGGAAGACAAATGCTCTACTGCCTGAAAAATTACTCAGCTTATGACGACTTGGAGGGAGAATATAATCAGAAAAAGGAAATATCCGTTCGCTTTTAGGGGATATGAGGGCCTGGTGTATGATGATGGTCGGAAGGTTATAGTTGTGAGATCCGATTTCATATAAACCTTCTGGATGAGTTAAATTCGTGAAGGTCAAACTTCGTCCAGTTGAAGTAGTGCGAAGCTTTGATCCCGAAAACTTACCTCTACCTACGCGGTTTGCTTACAAGTGGTGGCATTTCAATGCTATCTTGGCCAACAGACTCGTTTTCTGTAGTTCGTTTGATTGAGAAATTTTTTTAAAAAATAGGGTCGATGCATAGGCAATAAAGAATTTGAAATTTCTCTTTTAAGTTTCTGCAAAGCTGAATTGTTAAATGAGCTCCCATTGATTTCGTGGCACCCTCCACCAGGCGATGTTTTTATTTCAACTATATATTGTGATTGTACCAGAATCCTGATGTGAAAGAGCCTCCCTTCCAACATCTCCCGAAGTTTGGAAAAAAACTGTCCGCGAAACTGTGCCTATCTGCCACCGGTATGCCAACACGGTCATCAAAAAGCATAAAGAGCTAGAGGGAATGTTCAAATGTGGTCAAAATTTAGTATGTGGTAATTACGTCGAAATTATAAGTTTCTAACCGTTTATTTTAACTGAGAAAAGAAAAGACCTGAAGCTGGGTGTATCAATTGACTCGTTATTTCAGAATAGGGCTAATCTACTATTCTTTTTTTCTTGTAAGGATACTCAGTTTCATAAAATAAGCAGAAAGCCTCTTACTGAGCTACGAGAAGGTTGATGAAAGCGTACTTCTTATTTCAAAGAAAGAAAGCTAAAATCCGATCTCAATATTTAGATCCAAAGTCTAAAAAAGTGATTGACAATTAATTGAATATTATATGTTTGTCTGGGTATGTAAACAAAGCAGGGAGCTCCCAACTCAAGACATTCCTAAGACATACTCAGCTAACTGAGATTCAGCTTTTGGATTCACTGCGATTACATTGTGCATCGTCCTGGTGACACTGACTAGAAAGCACAGTTGCAGAAGCAAAATATCAGCAATTTTTAGAAACGTATAAGTTGAAGTATGCACTCGGATTGTTTCCGAAAACAGGAAGAAAAATATTCTTAGAAAACAGAAAGTAACAACAGTTTTTAAAAAAATAAATAAGGATTGTTTTTGAGGAATTTTTCTACAGAAATATTTTTTGACCATTCGTATTTACCGCCTATGAAAAAAGATATTAAACTTCTTTTCATTTTCCAGCTAAGAAGAATTTTAAAAATGCAATCAAAAGTCCCGATTCCACGAAGAATGATTTTACTCTCACTGATTCAGGACTATAACTTGCCAAGATTTTTTTCTTTCTTTCTGTATCGCTACTAAAGAAACAATGAAAGAGAATTGGAATACCAAGGATTTGCGGAGAACATTTAGCTATGAACTCTTTAAGCGAATAACGAGAACGGGAATAGAAATGAAATCAAAAGTTAGAAATGTATACAACTATAAACGATGTCTAATAATTATATTTTTAATGTTTTCACGCACAGCGTGGTTATTTTCCTTTTCCTTCATTTTTCAATTCTATTATTAGTTCACACTCTCCCTGTGTGTGTGTGTGTGTGTGTGTGTGTGTGTGTGTGTGTGTGTGTGTGTGTGTGTGTGTGTGTGTGTGTGTGTGTGTGTGTGTGTCTTGTACACATTTTCAACCGTTAATAAAATACTGCTTATTCATCCAATCAAGTTCAAGCAAATATTTTAAAACTTGTGGATGGCATTTGAAGTAAATACAGTTTTTTCAAATATTAATTCATTAATTTTAATTAATTAATTAAAAACTAACTTTCTCGCCAAAAATCTTCAATTTCCAACCGCCACATATGTAACGAATTCAGTTTGTTTTTTCCCAAAGCCAATGAGGTTAGGTTTGGCATGTTTTCGGCCGATTATTTTAAACGATTCTGTTTCATAATGCTTGATTCATTTAAAATAAAACATTACTAATTAATCGATTTTTCCAGTTTATTTTGAAGTACTTTCGAATCAAAATAATACAGAATATAGAAAATTAGAAATTTCTAATCTGTATTGCCTATCCCAACTCATGCAAAAAAAAAAAAAAAAAAAAAAAAACTCATTTTTTTGTTGCCACAATTGGCGTTAAAAATTCAATGCTAGTATCATTTTTTGATCAATTATTTACAGTAACCATAACCGCTATGTCGGGATAGTCTGGTTGGCATGGCGTTGGATTCCATTGGCTTGGGCTGCGAGTTCGAACATCATATAAAAGAAAGAATGGAAAATTGCTAGGAAATTCGCTTTCTATTTTGCCTCTTAATATTGTGACTCTGTCATATTTTTATTCATATTTATATTAATTGTAATTATTTAATAATGGGTAACTAAAATAAAAATTTTCTTTATTAAGCTAAGCAGGAATTGATTTTTTAAAAAAATCGTTTTTTATGTTATTTGTTATAAGTGCTTTCTGAACAGAAAAAAACTGTTCCCATCAGGGCGAACTAAAACAATTAAGAACCGTGATAAGAATAGGGACTTGATAAAAGGGTGGAATTCTTGTTTTAACTTAAATGATTTTGGTAAGAAATTGCAGTTTTTAAATTTGTTTCTGCATATGAAACCTTTTTAATGAACTCGGCTTGCTTTATGCTAATAAAGATTTAATTCTGTAATCCATCTTTTACTCACTTCCCTTTTTGCTGCCTTTTTAAATGATGTGCATTTGTCTATTCTTAGTTACGGTGCATCCTTGTAATTTTTTCAAAATAGATCATGTATTGATAGAACTCATTACCTTGAGCATTTATGTCATACCGAGTATATCACCTGACTGAAATTTAGAGAAGAAACATGATGTCAAGTTTTTGTAATATTTATAATAATAAAACATAAATTAGAAACTGAAGAATAGAAAATGAAAGATAAAAAAGATATTTTTCAAAATATTAGTTTTGAAAACAAATTTTATAAACTTTTGCAATTAGATGACCTGAGACTCGAGAAAAAGATAAATTAATTAAATAATCTGCCTGTGACATGCACAGGATACGTGATGCGTTATCTCACTATAAATGGAAACTTTTGGGGAATCGCACTTCTAGCCAAAGGGTCGTTTGAAGCTAGTACAGGAAAATAAATCAATTTCACTTCTTTCAATAAAATAAATAATTTATAGAAAAAAAGCGGTTCTAAAATTTTGCTTTTAGAAAACTACTAATGAGAAACAGATGGTTAGATGGAAAATAAGAAATGGTTCCTTTAATGGATGCATTTTCTCTAATGCTTTTTTTCCTTGCCCACGCATTGCAACGTTTCGTTAATTCTCCCGTTTGGAAAATTGCTATTATCGCCATCACAGGAGCACGCACTGGTTGCCACAGCGCAATTCAAAAGTTCTGAGAAACGATTGCACAATGTGAGAGAAAAGGATACAATAGGACTCTCCGTCACATTTGAAATGATTTTATTCATTTTTTCAACTTTTCAGACTAGTGTATTGTTTGTAAAATTGGAGAAACAAATCGTAAACAGGCACAGATCATTGGAAATAGAGTCACTGAATTTTGAAGATAATTACTTTTCGAATAGAAGGTGCTTGTTAAAAATGGTCCTCCATAATTTTAATTGAACCTTTAAATAATTAAGAATGAAGGAATTCTTAAACTTTTTATTTACTAACTTGGTCATTATCGCTCAAAATCCATTTTTGCAGCATTCTGAAATTTAAAAAGTAACCTTCCTCAGAAATACTCTTTTTTTTTTTTTTTTTGTAGATTTAATAAAATTTTGCAATTTATTACACAATGATTGCAGCAACAGATTTTAGCCCTTCATTCACCATCGGACTGTTTAATTGTGTGTTGAATCTCTAAAAAATTATTGGATTATTAAAAAAATATTTATATTTCAAAAATATTTAATTTTGAAGTTTTACTTGCTTGCAGTTTCCTACCAGATATTTAATGGAAATATCTGGCATTTTAGATTATGTACACTTTTTTAACGGAAATATCTTGATAAAATTTTGAAAAGTACTTTTTTGATAATTTTAAATACAGGTGTGTGTTTTTTCCACAATAGATTTATCTATTTGGCGATAAAGGGTCTTTCAAAAGTCCCTTCAATCTGCTTAACGCTTCCCATTTTTTAAAGGTAAAGGTGGAATCGGATTTTGGTGAAAAATAATTAATCAATCAGAGGCCCTGGCTAAATTAACCCTCTAATGGCCGAATTTTTGTTTTAACTTCAAAAAAAAAATGATGGGAACGAAAAATCAGAAATTATAAGCTTATATATGCAAATGAAAACAAAGTTTTGTGTTTAAACCATTTTATTGCGTTATAATCATTATGTGACTTTCAAGTCACACCGGTCTATAAAATTGGCAATTCTGCGCATAATAGCTCTTATGTGAAAGTCCATAAAACAATTTGCATTTGGTTTAAGGCATAGATGCACATGCATCCATAAACATAGTTTGGTAATTACTGACAAAAGCACAAGTAATTTCAATCGGATCAAATGGTTTCGCTTAGTTTTACAGTCAACAGTCTGCGCCACAATTATTTTGCTATTTCGAGTTGATGAGCCTAGCAATGGTCATGAATATTAGTACTGGTTATGTTTTCAACGTCATTGAGTTAAGATTTATGCGCCATCTCATGAAAAAAGCTTTAATTACTTTGTAAAATGTCGATAAAATGAAATATGATCTGAAAGTTACACGGGCCCATAAAAGGTTAATGACCAGCGAAAACTAAAAACATCCTTTCAATACGATAGATTCTAAGTAAGACAACAATTCTGGAGTGAGGAGAAAAAAAAAGCAATTTCACTCATCTCGGCAATAAACAATATAATCTTGAATTATATTCCGAAAAATTTATTATTTGTAAAATAATTTAGCAGATTTTGTAGATTACAAAATACGCTTATCTGCGCAAAACAACAAAACAGAGCCTCCTACGAAACTGTGTCTTAGCTAAAGTGGACTCGTGCCAATCCTGATTTTCTGACTTCGCATCTCTTGCACTATCGAGGGTCAGATAGATGTGGAAATGGTGTTTTTATTGAATAACATATAGACCATTCAATGAATCGTAACAAAGCTTTCTCCTTTTTCAGACAATTTGTGAGCAAAATTCAGTTTAAAAAATTGTTTTAAATAATTTATTATTACTGCTATATTTCTTGTGTTACGCACAAAAATTTTATGAGTCCCACTTTTGTCAATATAAAATTATTCCTGAAAATGTTCACCAGAATTTAATACATTATTGCAATTTCTGAACCAGAAACAGAAACACACAGTGACATAAAATATAAGGATATTTTTGCATTATTGCTTTAAAATTCGGCAATTTAATTGAAGTGGAAGGGGAAAGGAAATATTCTTAAGTACAAAAGGATTAAATGATTTAATAGAAAAAATAACAACAAAAATAAAACACGAATATAAACACATAACTTCCACACTTAAAAAAAAAACTACAATTTTTAATATGAATAACACACAATTGAGCATGCAAGTAAAACTTTTTATTTAATTCAAACAAAACATATTTCAGGCTAAGAAATGTGAGTGCGTTCGGAAAGAAATCTTTGGAAAGTACTCTAAAATCGTACTATTTTTGAATTTTGACTCTTGGAAAAAACGCTTTAGAAGCCAAAACATACCAGTTAAATAAGAAAAGTTTTTTTAAAAACAATTTTTAAAAAAATTTCAATTAATTTTTTTAATGACGGAAAAAGATTTTTTTAAAGAAGTATAAAGTAAGAAATCTTTCAATTTAGAGGTTTATCAAATGATTTACTTTAAATTCTGCAGATAGCTAAGAAACATATTACCTAGTTCTTGAACCAAACAAGTAATATAAAAAACAATTTTTTAAAATCAATTTCCTACTTGGGTTAACAAAGAAAATTTTTATTTTAGTTACTTTTCCTTAAATAATTACAATTGTTGTTGTTATCGTGTTCCTCTTTACAATGCAGGGGGGGATGCAGTAGCTTCTGCGGATATGGGCCCCTGAGCACCCGAGGACAGACGTCTGACTTCTATTTCACACACGTCACAAACAATTTTTACGGGGCGGACTTCATTCATTCGTCCACAGATCGTAATTTAGATCTGGAAGAAAGAACGATCATCTCTGATCCAGTACCCCAAATGGTATTACCCTCTACATGGTAGACTTTGTGACCACGACAGATTTAACGTCCACCACGCACACGGAGAGTCTTCGTTTGGCGGGTTCGAACTCGCAGCCTAACGGATACAAATCCAACGCTCCACCAACCAGGCTATCCCGGCCTACCAATTAGCTTCTATAAATAATTGATCAAAAAAAAGTATTAGTGTTGAATTTTCAACGCCAAATGAAGCAACGGAAAATGTGTGAATTTTCTACGCCTGTTAGGGTAACGCAATACAGATTAGAAAATTTTGATTTTCGTTATTCTTTATTATTTTAATTCGAAAGTACTTCAATAGGAACCCAAAACTCGATTAACTAAAAATGTTTAACTTTAAACGCATCAAACATTAAGGAAATAAACAGAATCGTTTAAAATAATCGGCCGAAAACATGTTTAACCTAACCTCGTATTTTATTAACGATTGAAAATTTGAACAAGATATATAAATATATATAGGGAGGGTGTAAGCTAATAGTAGGAATTGAAAAATAAACTATATTTTTATCCACTCTTAAAATACTGGAGTTTGATAAATAATGAAAATTTCAATTTTTTGCATTGTTAAACATTAAAGCAATAATTGAATATTTCTAAATGAATTGATTATTTACTCTTTAGTTCAGGAGCTGCGGAACGAATTGAAAAATTATTATATCAAATTTAAACAAAAGAAGGAATGTTAGATTTTATTTTACGAGTTTTTCGTCAGAAAACTCGATCAAAGATTTGAATTTGATAAATAACATTCAAAAATGCAAAATAACATTAAAAGGAATATAAATTCGAATATAAAGATTAGTATCTTTCCCCAAAATTAACTTTAACTAATTTAACCCCTTAACCGGTTTTCCCGTACGTCGTACGTGCATCGATTTATCGAATTTTGATAGTTGTAAACAAAAAAATAAATCATTCATAACAATTATAATTCAATAGTAAAATGACTTCGAATACGTAGATAAGCCAAGTATTCCATGGATTTCCATTTGAATTAAAATAAGAAAATATTCCCAAAATAGAAGGTGTCGTCTTATTAGATAGTAAGGAAGGAAGGAAGGATAGTAAGGAAACCGGTTAAGGGGTTAATGCATTTATTTACTTTCAATACAATAGCGATTCATTTTACTTTTAGGGAGGTGAACATTCGCCTTTTCCTCAATGAACAACAGCGAATGGAAAATGCGAGCACGTGCAGAACACAAAAGTAAGTTTTGCGCCGGAATTAAAATGGCGGATCAGTAAAGCAAAAGTCCTTTCAAAGAGCCTCTCGTCACAACGCTCACTGAACTGTCTGCAGCCACGTGAAAGAGGCAATCCAAAACTCGATACTGATGCGTCACAAGAGCTCATGCTATATTTTGTGTTTTTGTGGTGATCGTTGCTTTTTTCAGTTATCATTATACAGACACTAAAACAAAATACACAAAACTAGACACAAAAATATACGGACGAATTGGATCCGAAATTCGATGCACCTCCACAATTCTGACGATAAAACAATACTGTTTGCAACCAACTTCTCGTGTCAACTAAAACGCCCGCGCGCAGGCTGAGGGATTCACAGTTTCCCATCAACAGATTTTGTCAATAGATATCCACAATTTTGGCATTACGTTCACACTCTAAATTTCATTGATGTAGAGTCATCGTCTGTACGCACAGACCAGCATTATTCCAAAGAAAATGATTCAGCAGCTTTTCTGTTTAAATGTACGCTGGAAAGTGAGGAGGAAAAAAAATTTCTTTCGAAAAAACGTAGAGGCTTCAGGTAATCCCCAGCGTGCTACGGAAAAGGAAAGGAGCCTCTTACCTGTGTTCCGCGGTGAATTTCCAGCGACGGAATGAAGCAGAAGGGACTGGTGGCCCACTTTCGTGAGGAAGTTCAGACTCGGGTATTTCCGGAACCAGGAAATATTCCACGGCACGGAAGAAAACCGAGAGTGACTCTTGCTCGGACACGCCTTCCCTGAAAGCCTCCCTTGTTCCAGTTCGAGTCTGTTCGTATATAAATGTCATCGACTATTCAATCCGCTGCTTCGGAAACGCGGGAACTGGCGGGACAGGAGGAAAATCCATTGCACCCTTCGGATTGCTTTAAAAGTGATTCCACTCGGCCGTTTCTCCTAAAAGAAGCAGTTGCACGAATTCCGAATGCGGCGCACCGAAATTCTGGATGTTCAACTCCATAAACGCATTAAAAACTGTTTTTAAATATACTTATAATATGGCAGCAATAAAAAAACTTTGTTTATTATTTACTTTTGCGTCCAGATTTTTTTTATTATTATTTCTTAATGTGGAGTGAATTTTTAAAAAGGCATATTCACTTCGTTATATAAGACTGAAAAAGCTGAACTTAATTGAATAAGTCAAATATAATTATAACATGTGCTCATTAAAAAAAAGCGGAACTCAAAATCCTACTTCGTAAGCAATGGTAGAAAGAAAAAAATTTTTTTTTTAAATCTTAATTTCAGCATTGGTAAAAGTACGCAATTACCTATTTTGATGAATGATTTTGAATTTCACCTTATCTTTAAAAATTAATCATTACAAAGAGTGCGTTAAGCTTAAAAAGTGTTTCCTTTCTGTACTATGTTTGAATAAAACGCAGTACAGAAATGAAACTGATTTCATTACAAAAATAATTAATTGAATTTTAATATAATACGAACTTGCTTTTTGAGCGATAACAGTTTTAGTAGACATGGTAATTAGTTTCAATAAGTAAGCCATAACCATTACCCTCTGACAATGATTAAGCCTGTTAGCCTTATTTCAAGCCTATCTCTTGAGTTCCTTTCTTATGAGTGAATAGTTTCAAGTGAGCACTTAAGATAATATTTTGAAGCTTCATTCGTTAGCGAAGTGCAGCTGTAAAATCCTCCACTGAAGCAATTTGTATTCGTTTAATGATTTGCTTGTTCGTCGCTGCTTGTCATTTGGCATTATGTACAAAGGGCGTTCATGATTTTTGTGACCAACTTCTTTTTCTTCACTGAGAGTTGGCTTCACAAATGTTGAATCAAAATTTAATCAAAAAAATAATTTAATCAAAATAGAAAAATCGGATCTCAAAGCAAGTGAAAAATTTATGGCGAAATTTTATCGTTAAAAACACGAAACAGGTTCTTAAATACTAGAATTTAAAAGCAGATCATCTCCAAATTTTATAGAAAAAATATTTTTAAAAAATTTTAGTAGTCATTACTGTTGGAATGTTTTCCTAAACAGAATCGTATTTTTTAAAATCATTTATTTAAGTAAACATTTAACAGAAAAGAAACCAAAAATAAATAAATAAATAAAGTTAAGAACATTTAGATCTAGCAAATTTTTGAGAATATGATTGTTTACAAAAGCGATGCACTCACAAGATCAATACAAATTTATCAAGTTTCAATATTAGTTCTCGAGAGACGAAAATGTTTTTATTCATTTTTCGTAATAATTTATCGAGATATCGTATCGGATTTCACTATAATGTCAAACATGGAAATTGTCATATATTCTATATTCTACACTGCTCAGAACAATTAAAGAATATTCAAGTATTGAGTTGATCTTGCACTTGGGGAATTTTTTGAATGATTGATGCACTATCGACAGACGTAGTAGGCTACATAAGATAGAAATGAAATTCATTTGTCAGAAGAAAAAAAAGCTTTTTATTGAGTATTTGGATACGGAAGGAAAAAACCCAATTCATGCACATGAGGAAAACAAATAAAAAAAGGCGATTTCTTAAAAGAAAGTCATTTTTAGTCAGAGGCATGGTTTCCTGAGCGTCCACAACTTTGAACGCCTTTGAGGCATCGAGTCAGTGAGGCTATCAATGAGGGGCTGGGGTTTCCTGTCCCACTCCTCCAGAAGAACTCTTTCCAGTTCTTGGAGAGTTTGTGCGTGTGGTAGGCATCCAACATTTCGTCTGCCTAGAATGTCCCAAACATGCTCGATCGTATATATATACAATTTTCTTTTTAAGTTTTTTAAAATAATACTTGGAGTAAATATTCCACATTTCTTAAAAAGGATCTAGTTGAAAGAAAATTTCTTATCTAAATATTTCCCTCCCACCCTTCTATTTGATGTTCCGGAAATCCCAGTTGCACCTTGTTAATTTTTAGTGAAAAAGTCTATTAAAATATTTAAACATTATTTCATACATAAAATTATTTATTTAAATATTACTAGGTAACTTAAACATTTTTTTAATAAAAGAGTTTTTAAAAAGTTGAAACAACAGAAATATTTTATTTCTGATACCGACTAATAAAGAAAAATTATGAAATAAAATTTTTAAAAAAAATCTCAACCTTATACAAATTCATGGATGGAGCAATATAGAAATATTGAAATAATTACTTTAAAATTTGATTAATCTGTTAATATTGATGTAAAATCCTACAGTCATCAATTCAAGAAGATAAAAAATAAAACAGAATGCTTAAAATAAACTATCGCTATAATTATCCGAGGAAAAACGTGTTATTTCGTTGATGGTCTTGACACCGAAAACTTTGCAAGTTACAGTTATAAATTTAACAAATGGCAAACATTTCAAGACTTACAATTTAAGATAAGCTTATAAAGCTTTCACTTATAAGGTTTTTGATGATAGAATTGCAAAACACAAACATTCATGCCGATGTAAGTTCTTTATTGTCATACTAACAATCTGTTCTGGTCTGTTTATTAAACTTATAACTAAATTAAGTGTTTTAAAAGATTCATGAATAACTTGTTAAAAAGAGAATGAATTAATATAAATCAAATGTATGATTAATGAATACATATTTCTCCGAATTATACTAAAATCTCAGTAACTGTTTTAATGATCGGGGCGGGAAGTGTTAAATCTTCTTATTTCTGACAGTTACAATTATTATATTAGACAAGAAATTATCGTTACATATATATTTGTAACTATTTCAATGTCCAATTTAAATTGTATTAATATTCATAATTAAAATGTTCATGATATCCAAATGCATTGAATACACATTTCTATTTCATCCTGAATATTTCTTATTAATTTATATTTACTTGCATTTTTCATTTCTTAGAAATAGTTTTTAAAAAATCATGTTTTTATAAGAAGATAATTGATACAACAAATTTGTGTAAATAATAATTCTTACCTCTTTCAAAAGGGTTTTAATTTTAGATATTTTTCAACGATTCGCATCGTCTCGGTACTAATTGCTTAAATTTCAGCTCTTAATCTTTGTTCGTATTCTTTAAATTTTGTTCTTAATCTTTGTTCTTATCCCTGTCTTGAACCTCGAGATATTTGTCCAATGAAAGTTGAAAAGCTAGGGTGATACAAACACCTCATTCCCTCGGACATAAATTTAGGAGGGTCATCTTATATTGTCCCTTTTTTTGACAGCGTCATCAAATTACAAGACCCTTCCAGCTCGTACTCTTTGAGCCCTGTGTACAAAGAAGAAATGCCCACGTTGCTTCAGCTTCGCTTACTATCAAGGCTTCTGAACATTATTCTTTAAAAATTGGTTCGTCAAGTCGTACCTTTTACTTACGAGGACGAATGCGCAAAACAATCAGAATTATATATTTTTTCTAACGTTATGTAAAATTGAATTAAAATTAAAAAAATTAATTAAAATAAAGCATTAAATTTTGCCGCAG
>JAOUZG010032936.1:4051330-4087329 GCA_026289955.1 Argiope argentata | reverse complement strand
ATATATATATATATATATATGATGTTAAGATATATATATATATATATGATGTTAAAACAGTCATTATAAAAATAAGGATTTTTTTCTTATATTCTTTTTTCATATCTTTTAGTCATCATTTTATTTTCATGATTCAACATTGTAATTTTCAAATTATCTGCAGCATTTCAGCTTGATGAAAATTAAACATTAAGGGGAATAATTAATAAATAAAATATGCAAGTAAAATTTTTCTTTCCTATTGTCTCCTTTTTATTTTAACTACATGTGTCTTATATATTTAATATACAAGAGGTGCAGATAAGGCCCGTCAACTCACAACATGGCACAAATGCAAATTAGTGCAAAGAGAGGGTGAAATCATTATCCCTGGTCTTAAATACCATAAAAATTTGATAGGGAAAATATTTTTTCATAGTGCTTATATACAATGATATTTCGATGAAGACTTTCTCGGCACACACCTGATCAGAAAAGGGGAAAACAGGTATCTTTTAAAGAGTATTTCGTTTAGACAATCAACTTTTTTTTCCCAACCTATTACTCAGAGTGTGGTTAAGTATTTTACAAAGCTTCTCTTGAATTAATTAAATAGAAAAAGTGAAATAGGATCAGGAAATAATAGAATATTTTAGAATAAAGTTAGTATGGACTAAATTAAGCTGAAAATTAGGAAAATAATTTGGATTTAAATTAGAATTTAAAATATCGTTGCATATAATAAATTCTAATATACTTCTATATATATTTGTTTGTACTGCAAAATGAAATACCAAAAGCAAATAAATGTATTAGTTTGTTAGAAAGAATACTTTTATTACATATACCTCATCACAATTAACATTTTGTGTGTTTGGCAATATGAAAGGATAATAAATTGTTGGCCTACTGACTATCTAAACATTGTATAAATCTGTCCATTAAGTATTAAATCTTTTTTATTATTATTATTTTGATGTATTTTAATTTTAACACTTTCATAAACTATATCCTTCTTTTACACCTATGTGAATTAATTGCACCATAAATACAAATGATTACTGTAATTATAAATATGTGTTTTTTAGTTGTCATACTCTTTAGGATATTATTCTATAAATATTTTAACAAATAAGTCATTTTAAACCAGGATATAAGAGTTATGGCATTTGTATTTCTACTTACGTTTTAAAATTGTCTATGAATGTGAAGTTTTTAAGTCTAAACCAGGGATTCACAACCTATGGCCTGTATATCTTGTTAATTAAAATAAGACAATTTAAAATGAAAAGAGACTTTTTGAAACAAAGAGGGAAAAAATCTGATATGAAAACAATTCTACATCAGAATAAATAATTTACAGTTGTTCATTAAGTTAATTTACTTTTAATTACGCGTCTTTTCAGTTTGTTCTTTTCATGGGTACCTGCAAGTATGAGTTTTCGTATAGGAGAAGGATATGAACAATTTCCACACTTGAAAATGTAGTATGAGGATCAAATTCAAGTCTTGCGTAATGCTTTGATTTGTTTTCAGTTTTTGAAAAGTGTCAAACAAAAATTGACGTTTTTTCTTCTCCATTTTCTGTTGATGTAAATCTAGTGGCTGAGAGTATGCAGTTAGCCTTAATTGATTTACAGAATTCTGTTTTTTTTCTTCTTCAGAAATCTGTTCAAAGGAAAACCGATATTAAAATTTTATAAAGACTTACCCGAAGAATTTTCATGCTTAAAGCAAAATTCAGCAGCATATGCCTCTTTTTTTTACAGCACTTACATTTATGAGCAAACTTTCTCACTAATGAATTCAAACAAATCAAAAATAAGAAATAGAATAGCAGATGAGAACCTTTCTTCTGTTCTGCATATTGCCACAACCAATCTTAATCTCAACATAAAATCAATAACTTCAAATATTCAGTCCCAGCCATCATTAATTTTTACTAATTTTGATAATTAATTTTTTTTCTCAAATTATTCTCTGTATGATTACCAAAAATTTTTCCTCTGTTATTCTATTTCAAGTTTGCCACCTTTTTTAGCAGGAACCTTTTTTTTGTGATAAAGTATTTTAATCATGTCTATAATGTTTGTGTTTTATTCTTTTATTTATTGCATAATGTATGCATGATTAAAATAAAGTAATAATTGTAATTAATGCGTATTGCATTAAAAAAAAACAGTGTTTTCACGATTATAACAAGTTTTAACATTCACTTGCTGCTTTGGCCCTAAAAATGATTCTTTTTCATATTTTGCCCCTCATCCTGAAAAGATTGTGCATCCCTGGTCTAAACAAAAAAAATTTGAAGCGAAAGTGAGATAATAAGCAAATTGTAGTATTATTCTAATCATGTCAACTAGTTGTGAAGAAGAAATTTTTTAAAGCAGTAAAATTTATAAATTCCCTATTTGTATTGTGCCATGGTAAAAAGTAGTGGCGATAAAGTTCGAATGTATGCATCCTGCTAGAAAAATGCTTTAGACTTCTCAACCTAAGTAGCCTATTAACTGTGTTTTGAATCATTTAATAAATTTTATATTTAAAAAAAACTTCAGAAATGTTATGAATATAAAGTCTAATGTAACAATATAAAATACTGTTTTCTAAAAGCATAGTGCATTTGTTGGTAGTTTTAGAATTAGGGTCTACAACTTTGGATAGATTTGTATCTCAAGCCATTAGTTTAGAGCATTTATAATTTCTGCTTTAGAACAGCCTCAAAGAAAATATTTTATATTGTATGTGATAAAAGTTATTCTTTTAAAAGTTCATATATTTAGAAAATTATTTATTTATCTTACAGGTTTGTGAAGTTCTTGGAATTATTGAGTGTGATTACATGGGTCTGCAATATGTTGGTCCCCATGGTGAAAATCTATGGCTGAATTTACGAAATCAAATAAGGAGACAGCTTCCTGGTCCTCCACCTTATCGCCTGCAGCTTCGAATGAAATTTTTTGTTCCTCCACATCTTATTCTTCAAGATATCACTCGGTAAGTATTTACAGTTGTATTTGCTGAAATGTCTGTATTTCAAATGTTGGTGTTCATAATCAAGTTCCAACCTTAGAAATATTTTTTAACCTTTTTTTTTCTTCTTTTAATTAATATATGAATAAAAGAAACTTAAAAGAATTTTTTAATTTATTATTAAGTAATAATGGATATGTGGAATTAAAATATTTATACATTTATGAGTGATTAATTAGTAAGTAAATTCTGGGAAATTTAAATTGAATTCAGTCATAAAAAATGCAAATGCGTTATAATTTTAAAATTGACTTGTCAAAAAGTGAGTGAAAAAATTCTTTTACCAAACAAAAGGGCATTTCAATAATTATATCCAGCAAAAGGGCATTTCACTAATTCAACTAAAACGTATATCAGAAAGAGAAATAAGTAATGTCTATTAAATGCATGTTTTGTAACAATTAATAATTTCCAGATTGAAATCAAAATTTTTATTATTTAAAAGTCTCTAGAAAAGAGTCAAATTATATTATTTTTAGACTATCAAAATTTACTATCAAAGAAAAAAAAATATTATTTCAGGACTCAATTGAAATTGAATGTCCTTTCATTATTTTTATACTATGGCATTCAAGTGAGGAAAAATATAAATTCTGAATACTAATATTTGAAAAATCTTTCCTTATTTATTGTTATTATTTTTGTGAACATCAAATGATAGTTTATATATATATATATATATATAAACACACACACACACACATATATATATATATATTCAAAACTAATATATATCTTTTAAAATGTCATACTTTTGTGAGTTAATAATGCATAAAAAAGTAATGCAAAATAAGGAAAAAAGCAGAACTCGAACTAATTTAAAACTGCTGCATCAAAACTTCTAAAAATTTAAAAAGTGACCATTTTTTTAAATTTAAAATTGATTAGAAATGATTAATTCATTATATGTAACTATTGTAAAAATGTAGGGCTTATAGAATAAATAATTTTTGAATTTTAAAAAACGAGAAAATTGCATGTACTCATGATTTTTTTAAATTATCATTTTAAGTAAATTTATTACTATTACAATTTTTTTTATTCAGATTTTTTCTTATTGAATATATTAAATAGTGGTCAAGTATGGATGAAAATTGATCATTTTAAAATAGTTATTATTCATGATCATGTGAACAGAACCCTATGGAAAGTTACAAAAATGCTATATTATAAAAACCTTGCTGAAGGTAACCATTTCATTTAAAGGCTATCCCTATATACAACATTGTTTTTTAGCCCCAAAAGTTAAGTAAACCATAGGAATGTTAGTCACCATTCTGTATTTAAATATGACTATTTTACATTCTTGAAAATATTTTATATTTGCTGCCATTCTGCGCAGTAATTATGTTGTGTGACCATACAAAACTCCTGAAATTATTTCAGTTTATTGTAAAACATACAAATTTCTTTTTCAATCTGAAATAATGAGGAAAAAAATTACTAAAGATTTCCCTGGTGAAAAGTAATTTGATGAATAATATTCTGAATTAAATAGAAATACGGAGGTACATTTCAGCTTGTGAAATTTATCTTATGTTTAACGAGAAAATAAAACATTTGTGCCTATATAATTTTTATTACAATTTTTAAACTTGATAAAATGATTTCTCGCTCTAAAAACCAAATGTATTCTAATTAAATTTCAAAAACACTTTCTAATGTAGCAACAATTTTTATCTCTTTTTTGTTAATATTATGAATTTTTTCACCTTTAAAAAGTTTTTAGAAATTTATGGTGATTAAATATTTTTATAAAAAACCATTGTTGCTTATTTAAAAGCTAATGATGTTAGCAGTATCAATTGCAGTTTTTAATTAATTTGCTATTTTATAAAATGGCATTTTACCTAATCAGATTTTTTTTAAAAACATGTGTTGGGAATATCAAGATTAAATTTTTTTAAAAAAAATTTGGTCAAAAGTTTGATTTTGATTTAAAGCACTGTGCATTTGAAGGGTGTGACAATGCTTTTCAAGAGGTGTGTGAGAAAAGAAAAATGATAAAATGTAAACTAACATGAGCAATCTCTCTAGCTACATTCGTGTTCATTGGTATTTGTAACTATGTTGCATATGTTTGTAAAATAAACCTTTCTGTTCTCTGACTTAGTTGGAGATTATTTTAAGATTAAACTCCCATTTAGAATACCAATTTAGTATACATTACTTTTAACTTTTGTTGAGAAAAGTAAAACTTTTAAATTGATAACTTTTTATGGATTTTCTGTAATAACCAAATGGATCTGTTGTTATGCGTTGTGGTTTGAATGCACTGCAATATTTCATAATAATCGTGATTAAAATCTTTTATTTCAAACTTTTTATCCTAATTATAACATAGTATTGTTTCTTATGATTTAAGATTTACATTTCTGATTTTGATATTTTTTTAAATGTGTCTGAATATGAATACATATATAAGTATACAAGGAGATAGCATGGGTTGGAAAATTGAATTCAAAATAAGATTTCACATAATTGTAGTTGCCTTTAGAATGTTCATTCATGAAAATATTAAAGCCCAATAGACAGCTAATCTTAATATTGTATGGCCTTTGCTAAGGTGCAAACAACATTAATTGCTAAAGTGCTGGAACAGCATTCGCGTAGCTTTAGCTCAGTTCTGGGTTTATGTAAAAAGTATGAATACATTATTCTTCCAAAAAAACAAAAAAATATTTAATAGAATTTATGATAGCATTAATTAATCTATAATTCTTTTATCAATCAAAAAAATTAACATTCATTTACTTTATGCTTAAATTATCATTTTATTTTTAGCAGAAAAAATAATTGCAAATAACTTAAATGATAAACATTACTTATAGTTGCTGACATCATAAAAATATTTCCTTAATTTTATGCTACATACTTGAATGGAAATGTTAATTACTTTTTAAAAACATTGGAAACGAGATATATTTTGACATCTAGCATAATTGATAAATTATGCAAGATATCCACAGGATAAAGGATACATTGCTATTTAAGAAAACAAATAACTTCATTTACTTCAAAAACTAGTAGGTGTGGCCTCTCCAAATACTATCTTATAAAGATATTATTTCAGAAAATGCCTTAAATGACATTAGAGCACAATAATTTCAAAATATTTTCAGCTTGGATCTATCATTTTGGCAATCTTTTTATTTCATTCTTGGCTTTTTGGCAATAAGTCCATAGCATGCAGTTTTTCATATGCAGAAAGCAAGTTTGTTTTCTAGACATACTTTAATGGGTACTTATATATTAGACCGTCGATCTTTATTGTCATATTTTTAGGCATCACCAATGAGTTGCTAAACCCCCATTCTATAAAAAATTGTTCAAACCTTAACTGTCGTCTGCCATTTTGTTGGTTTCAATGGTTCATCACCAAATTTGAATCCGTCGCCAATGAGTTACTAAACTTTTGCCGACCGTTGGTGTCGACTGTCTAACACGTAAGTAGCCTTTTATGAACCTTTTGACAATAACATTTTTCACAAATCTACTTTTTTAGTGACAAAAATTGATGAGTACATTTCATACTACATAAAATAATATTATTATTTCATTGTATTTTTGAGGTATTGTTCACATGTTTCTGAAAGTAAAGACTAACAGACAGTCAATTCCCTAATAGATTTGGCCCGAAATTTGGTAGATGTCTAGGCTATGGATGTTAAATTTCTATACCTAATTTTATTCATCTACCTTTCTTTTGTTTTGTAATTATCATGCTAACTTATATTTGAGCAGACAGACTTCCTCTGCAGATTTAGTCAAAAATTCATAGAAAGCAGCAAATTTGGCAAATTATAATCAATGAATTGTCAAATTTCAATCATCTAACTCAGACAATTTTTTTAATTATCTTTATCACAGTCACACAGATGAATACTTTCTAAAAATGCATTTTTTGAACTCAGGGAGCTCTGAAACATGAAGATTTATCAATATCCCCATTTCAAATTATTTTAAACAATTACAATACTTTCTCTATGCCATCTATATGAGAAAATAATATTTGTTTTGGGCAACATATGAAGCACACAATATAATGTTATTAAATATCTGCATCTGTGTATCTATTTCATAACTGAACAATTGCTTTCTATTTTTTTCTTTTTAAATATTGATATTAATAATGTTTGCTGATATGATTTTGTTAATTTCAGCTGCTCTCTTGAATTATCAATATAAAAACAGCTTTGTTAAGTTATTACAAATTAATTGTAAATATTAAAATTCAAAAATTTCAATGATTTTAAATTGAAAATGTTTATTTAAATTATTTTTCATTGTTTAAAATTAGCTTTACAATTAGTTAACTAAATTGGAATTTAAGAGTCATATGAATGATATTAAAAATTTTTCTTAAAAAAATAAACTTGTGGTGGTATGTAGATTATGTGGTGTCCGTGCATGGAAGCAACGAGACGAATGTTGTTGGAAACATTTCCTTTTAATCATCATACTCACACACTATGTACAAACACGCAAAGACAACACGTAACACCAAGACATTCCAGTACACAGCTGCCTAGGACGGAGTTACCTCTCTCTCTGCTACCAGCGCAAAGCATTATGGGATGGCGCGCGTGATGACGTAATCACGCACTGCCATCTAGTAACCAAAAGGGAAGTTAACTAATATCCAAAAGAGAAGGCGAGAATAATGCAACTGCTACAAACTATAACATGTATTAAGAGAAAATGTATATTTTTTTCATACAAAAATAAGTATCATATTAATTGAAATTATCTTTAAATTGCTAATTTAATTTAAATAATTTGGAATATTTAAAAAACACATATTTATATTTTTATTTATTTTCCTTGGTAACATGTTAATAAAACTGTTTGTAAATTGTTTAATTTATTTGAAATAATTTAGGAAGAAAATTAACAACAGAAGAAAAAAAGAAAAAAAAAGCATATGCCTAGAATTGAATTTTGTTCTTATGACTGCTATTCAAGAACATTAAATATTATGCAATTTAGGACGTGGCAATGTCCCAATTATTAGTATACAAGTTATTCTGAAAGTTTGAATGCCATTTTTTCAAAATTGGCTATCTGTTGCACTTTTATATAATGAATGAACACCCTAAAGGTGTATTCCATGATACTAATTGTCATCTCGAACTCAATTTTCCAATCCATGCCCCCCTTTTGTAAATGTTAAAATAAAAATAAAAACTAACTTGTTAACCATGTAAAATATTGCAAATCTTTGTAATTGCCTTCCTACCCCCCTAATTAGTGATCCTTCAAGTTAACTTTGAGTTTTAATAATCTTGTTAGATTTACAAACCTTTTCTGAATCTATCCAGGATGTTGATTGTTATTTAAGTTTTTTGTTCAATCCAAACAATTGTAAATTAAACTTTTTTAAAATAAATAAATAATAGGGTGAGATTTATGTGCTTTGTATATTTGTATATACTTTTATTTTCTCTTTAAGAATTAAAAAGTACTATTTATGTAAATTTTACTTGAGTTATTTGTTATTTGTGGATTTAAGGTTTTGTAAGTGATTTTTCATTTCCTTTCTGATGCTCCAGAATATTGAATATTTTGTATTCTAAAAGTTGATCTCAATATTTTGACTAGCTTAATTATCAGTTAATCAATTGTTTTAGTTAAATTTTGAAAACATATTTGTGATTTTGCCTATTAACAATTAAAAAAAATAAGATTCTACATTTTTTTTTTACAATTATTAAAGACTGAGAAGAAAAGAAATTTTATCTCCTTAATGCTCTGATATAAGTCTGTTTTTAAAAATTGTTATTTTTTTAAATTTCTTTTAATAAGAACAATTTTTCTTTATTTTTTTATGCTTACTTGCCTTACATAAAATATTGATATCTTTTTCATAGGCATTATTTTTATTTGGATGTTAGACAAGCATTTATTGAAAATCGATTACGAGTGCCCTCTACCCTCCAGATTTGTCATTTAACTGCCCTTATAGCTCAGATAGAACTTGGTGACCTAGATGAAACAGTTGGATCAGCTTCTGCTCTCCTTCAGTATCCCAAGTATCTGCCAACAAATTATTTGATGAACTGTTCTGAAGATTCTGAGCATCCGCCTCAGTTGCGTGTCAGATGGCGTTCTGGGGGAAGCACAGATACCAGTAGTAACAACCATACCTCTAGTGAGGAAATTATTACAGAGTCCACAGATGAGGAGCAACAGCAGGCTAGCATTTTCCTTCTTCTATTTATATAAATAAAATTAAAATTCTTACATAGTTTCTATGCTGTAGAAATCCTACTCAATATGTTTTCTTTAAATTTTGTTTATAAGTAATTTGGAACAAAAGAAAAGTTTCATGACATTTAATTTGATAGTTAATTTTTCATTAGTTAAATTTGTGTCTATTCTTATTTATTTTTGTGTTATCATATTGGAGAAACTAGCATTTAAATATTTTAAATCATTTGTTTCTGTTTTGTTATTTGAAATGCTTAGTTAAATCTTACACAATTCTTAAAAAAAATATTAGAATTTTATAGGGGAGAGGAGAAGCTTTTGCTTTATATATATTTATATATAAATCCAACAATACAATGTTTTACGATATGAACGTTGTTTGATGCAGCTGATGTTTTCACTTAAATAAAATAATGTGGAAGAGAAAGAGATTATATATATTTTTATATAAATATATTTCCTATGTCATGTATAATTAAGCAATGATTTATTTAATGTCCATTTTCTTTTGTCAAATGCTAGTTTTAAACATATTTTTACTATCTCATATTCAACATTCTACTGTTTTACATTCAATAGTAAGTTGTAATACAACTATAACTCTTGCATTGTTATAAATATTTTTTTTACTTCCATTTTGCTTGTATGTATTTAATCCAATAATTTTAGTAAAGGTTTTAATGAATAATTGTAATTAGTTAAATTTTACATTATTTAGATATGAAGCTATTTTCATTTTGAGTAGAACTGTGTATATTGGTACGTCTGTTAACAAAATTTTAAAAAGCTTCACAGAGTGATAATTTTTTTTAATGAGCAAGATGATTGATTTTTAGCTATATGTTTTCAAGATAGAAGTTATTAAAGGTTTAATGAAAAATATAAAAGGAAAGTGAGAAAGCCTATGACAAAATCATGTTTATCACATTTTCTACTTAAAAATAAAAGTGGGATTTTATTTCATTGTATTCTCTTTTTGGAATACTTTTATTAACAATAATTCATTTGAGTTTAAAAATTGTATTGTTTTCCAACCATTGTCTAATGTTGCCTTTGACCAAAATAGTCTTTGAATTTTATATGTCTCTACTAGGTTAGCATTGAAACAGACAGAACTGCAGTGATACACCTATGTCAGAAAGTGATGAAAGAGCAGCTGCTGCTCAAAGGAATGACAACCAGTGCTGCTGTGTACCAGTTTCTCAAAGAAACTTCAGAGCTTGAAGACTTTGGTGTGGAACAGTATTTTGTGAAAAACAGAAATGGGGAAACTCTGAGAATTGGTGTTGGACCTACAGGAATCCTCATTCATGATTTAAATCTAGTTTTGAAGTATAAGTAAGTAATGGCTAATCATGCCAATAATTATCTTTTTGAGGTTTTTTCCATTAATGGAACCCCATTATTATCAAGTTTAAATGTTGATATCAGTCATAATTGCAGAGAATACTAGGGCTTGTTAGGTTTTGTTAATGAAAAATTACCTCAGGCTTTAGTTAATAAAAAATTAGATTTGACCTATTTGGCTTTTAAATGCCAGTTTGATTCTACAAAACAAAACTGAACATGATAATTGCATTTATTTTAAATTCAACTCAATTTTAACTCAATTTTATTTCCGTTATAGCTCCATTAATATTGGACATCTGATATTTAATTATTAAATATATTGCATAAAAATATAGCATACATTATATAGGTATTAGATTTATATCTTGTGAAAGAAATTAATTAAAAATTAATTCTAAATTACATATTTTTTATTTCTGTATTGATTTTGAAATTTCTCTCTATATATTTTTTAATTTAACAAGTATTTGGAACTGTATATCCTTTCTGTATACCTTACAGGGATTTACGTTTAATTTTTACACACCATATCATGATTGTCACACATTATGCTATTATTATTATATATGCATGTTTTAACATTTCATTTGATTCAAATACCCAATATAGAAACTGTTCATTTCAGCAGATGAATCTGAAAATTTAATTTGTAGATATTTCTTGTTCTGTATGTTTATGATTCAATTAGAATAATATCTGTTCAGTTCTTAATTTCTTATTAAACAAAAAATTCATGATTTGGGGTAGGTACAAGACTAAATATATCACATTTTTATCATGATTTTATGCTTATTTTGTATGTTGAAATATATTAATTTCAATTAGCCAGAGTATGTGAATATCATTAAACATTAATAAATTTTAATCTAAATTATGAATATTTCCATCTAACATTACATGAAAAATTAGAATTAAAAAAATCCATTTTCTTAAAAATCTCTGACTTTTATAACTACAATTAGGAAATGTTCTACTGAAAGTGGATAAGAAACCATGTTTTAGTTTAGAAAGTATTGGTAATTTTTCATTAAGTTTGCTTTCTTCTTAATGTTTTAAGTATTTTCTCTGGCAGCTTTCTTCATTTGAAAGTATTGAATAGATGACTTGCTTAATGATTTAAAGTTCAGGCATCTTATTCATAAAGCTTTTTTTTTTTTAAGAAAGAGAAGTAGATTTAATAGCATTTGGAAATGAACATGTATTATTTGATGATTTTAAAAATAAAGAAGAGTTGAGCCCCCTCTAATCTGAAATAAAAAGATTTAATATTTTATGCTTGATTGTAATAGAATGTTGCATTGCAGTCTTTGTAGAAAGGAATTTTTACCTCTTGCATTTGCAATAAGAATGACAGACAGATCTAAGTCATTATCTTAATTAAAGCTAAACTTCTTCAATCATGAAATTGAAATCCAAACAAAGCAGTTTTCTTTAGTATAATATTAATATTTATAAAAGAATATAGTTGTAGGATTTAATAGAATTTTATCTTAATTTTTACTACAACTATAAAAAGCATTATAATAAAGGGTTGGAATTAATTACACTGAAAAGAAATTAAATTAATGTAAAATATTTTTAAAGTTATTTTTTATTTTAATTTTATAAAAATGAATTTTATTCAATAATATTAAGCCGAAGAAGTAATTTTAAGTAATATTAGTAATACTCCTATTAAGTAGCTAAAGAAAAAAAAATTAAATTTCAATTAAATGTTAACAGCAATAATTGAAAACCTTTTCTATCTTTCCAATTGAGTATTGTTAATTGATAAATAATTAGATATAAAATTTGATAGCTCTGTGTTTAATAATTTTTTCTGCAAGAAAAATATATTTCAGTTCAGCACAACAGTAGCTATGAATGAAGATTCAAGAAGATGCAAAGTGCCCTTTGGCATGCAACTATAAAAAACTGTGAGACAGTGACTTGGAATATTTTTTTATTAAGCTCAGAGAGTGTAATTTAAATATATATATATATATATATATTTGTAAAATCTGAATTATTTTACTAAATTAACATAATTGAAAGGACAACTAAATATTTGGCAATTAAAATTTTTATAGAGATAAGAATAGCCACTTTTATTGCAGTATTTGAATGATATTAGAGATAAATGGGATATTTCTAAAAAAAAAAATACAAAACTCAAAGATTTATCTGTCTATATGGATTTTTATTCTGTATTAACATCTTAGATATGATTGCCACAGATTAATTAATGAAAATTTTCATCAAAAATCTCATGAACATTAGATGAATGCTTTAGATATTTTGTGCATTTTATTTTGTGCATATATTTGTTGGGCATTTTAGTGGCAAATATATAGTAATATTTAAAAAAAACTCTTTGCTGTGGGATCTTCTTAATTCATAATGTTTATGAGCACTCAAACCAAAAACTAATCACTAAAATCGAGCTGAAACAAATAATGATCTTCTAATAAAAAAAATGCAACATCAATTACAAAATAAAAATAATCTGGAAGAGAATCTTAATAGTAGCCTCTAATGAATCTATGTAAATAAAAAGTAATAAAAGCTTCAGATCTTTGCTCATTGAACTGTTGTAATAAAGCATAAAGAAAAACAATTAAAAAGTGAAATTTATGGCCCATGATTAATATTTATTCTTGACTAGTTGTCCTGAGAGGATTCATACTGCCTAAAGTTATTGGTGTTTCGTTGTCTAATAGAAGGAAGGAAAGGAAAAAAACATATTTCACAATAATTATTTCATTTATTGAGTTATGCCTTAATATAAAACAACAATTTCTTACAAAAATAAGTTTTATATTTCGTACATTGAAAGACTTAAGTAACAATGTGATTATATTTTCATTGCAATGCTTTATAGTACACAGTATTTTTTGTTTCATTACTTGGAGAGTAAACAAATAAAGCTGACGGTTTTCCAACATGGGAGTAGGCAACATACAACTGCCCATGAGAGAAGCATGGGTTTTCAAGATTATTGCCACAAAAACTCAACGATTGACCCTGAGATTTATTTATGGTCATAGCGAAAGCAAGCCGCACTGGAAATTGCAGCCGTTTAAATTGAAATGGTGCATCAGTTGGTACCATTGGAATGCGAGGTATCAACACATTTTCTCCCTTATATTTTCCCTTTAGAATGGTTGCTTTGATTGCATGTTTCAGTAATGTTTTTACTGCTAGTCGTGTGCCGTTACAAACATTTGGTGGGTTGATATTTCATGACATTATGACCACTAATCCTACTTTTAATTGAAGATTATGAGGTGGTAATCCTGGGAAATGCAGTAAGTTTAAAAATTATGGTTGATAATTGTAAACATCATCTTGGTTAATTGTACAATCTAATCTTGGTTAATTATTCAAGATTTATCTGTTAATTCACTGACAATTTTTATTTTGAATGACACACTAACACTTCTTTTCTCTTTTTTTTTCTTTGCTTTTCTTTCTTCAAACCCTTTTTTCCCTTTCTTATTCTTTTTTTCTTCCCTGCCCAAACTTTATTTTGGGCAGCATAAATTACCTATTCACACAGTCTAATCAACTTGAAGGTATACTAAAGATAATCCTTTCTTATATTTTGATTAACATAAAATGTTTGGCAGCTAGAGGAACCGCGTTTCAAATTTTCAAATAAATGCATGAATTTTCTACACCATTTGGTTTAACGAAAATTGGTAAAGAAATTTTTAATATCCCTTATTCTGTTTTATTTTAATTTAAAAGTATTTCAGAATGAATCCAAAAAACCGATTATTTAACAATAATTTAAAATGCATCAAATACTAAGAAAATAAAAAGAATAGTTTATTGCATAAATCCTTTCAAGAATAAAATAAACACATTAAGAGCTATTCTTGCCGCATATATATATATATATATATATATATATATATATATATATATATATATATATATATATATAAGAATTTTTATCTTAAAGAACGATAATAAAACAACTTTATTTGAAAACATAATCTATAGAACTATGAAAAAATGATACATCATCAAATAAAAATTAACAAAACGATATTCACATCCGTTTGGAAAAAAAAGTTTTAAATCAGTATAAGTTGCATAGAAGCAATTATTTTCTTTCTTTCTTTTTCAAACTTCATCTTTTCTACGAATGTGTAAAGGAAAACCAACTGACTCCGCGTATTTCTTTCTCAACAAACCAAAATTTATTGCTTCCTACAATCTTACTCATTTGTTGGGGGGGGGGTGAAGATTTTTGGCGGGAAAGTAAGAAAAGTGCCGTTTAAATGATTTCCATCGCAGTTTTTTCCCCTCTCCATAAGAACCTTCCTCCTGTTTTAACAAAAATAGTTTTTGAAAATTAGCCGAATCAGTCGAACCGTTCTGTAGTTTTTCTCTTAGCAATGCATTTGGCAATTCATTTTTATTTATATACTCGATTAGGTTTATTCACTTACCACTAACTCGATCAATTTAAATATTTAAAAAAAAATCTACCTAGAAGTCGGAATTAGGCTTGGCGCATCCGATAATGAGACAAATTCAAGGAGACAACTTCATCCAGTATTACACATTTCCTTGGTTAATTCTATTATAGATGAACTTTTCTAAATGCAACTATATTTAAATTGCTGTATATCCCATCATACAAAGTTAAAAATGTGTAATTATTGAAAAAAAAAAGATAAAACGGAAAAATAATGTATTATACATAAGTTTTATTGAAATGTTTTTTTTTCCCATTTCTGCATTTATAGCATCCCTTATGCATCCATTCACCTGGCCACTCATGCAGGGCGATGTTTCTTTTTGAAATTTCTCAATGAGTGTGGAGAGTCTTCTCCCCTGGGATTCAAACTAGAAAACTGTCACTCTGCCAGTGCTTTGTACAGAGCTGTTACTGAGAAGCATGCTTTTTATAGTTGTGAGACTGTAAGAAATGCTGTCACTTCTCAATATATCAGAGACTTGAAAGGAACTATTGCTTCATTGTTCAATGAAAATACTGCACTTGGGAAAAACTATGTTTTTGACATCCAGAAAACATGCCGAGAGGTATATGATCACACAAGACGTGTCATGTATCAGATGGAATCTGCTGGGACACGGAATTCTATGGATACTCCCCTTGTTGAAAACAGTGATTTGAAAGAACAGAGCTGCCAGGCAACTGCTTGTAAGGTGAGTGGATTATTGAATTTGCTATCAACAATTGTATTTATATATAATACTAGCATCCGTATGCAATTCAAGAGGTTTTCCTTGCTGGAAAATGTGGAGTACGGGATTTTGACACAAACGTTTTTTTAGACGTTGAAATGCCTGTTTTTGTAATGGCCCAAATTCAAAGTCTACACCACTGCGAAGTAAATCACTTAGTGGTTTTGCTATTTTTGAATAATGTGGAACAAATTTTCTGAAATATCCTGTGAGACCTAGAAAGCCATGCATTTGTTTAATATTCTTAGGTTCAGGGAAGTTTTGAACAGCTACTGTTTTATTTGATGAGGGACGAATTGTACCCTCTTCGATAACGTAACCTAAAAATTCAATTTTTCGTTTTAAAAATTGACACTTTTAAAAATTAATTTCTAATCAATATTCAGAAGCAACTTTTAAAACACGTTTAAGTTTTTCCATACCCTCTGTTTCATTACAGGAAGGTATAATGAAATCATCCATATAAATTACAATTGTATTATCCCTAATCAGACCCCTGAACACATGATATATGAATCTTAAAAACACACTAGGACTTGTGGACAAACCAAATGGAGTTCTTAAAAATTCGAATAAACCGTCATGACAAATGAATGCCAAATATTTAGTGCATTTTTTCTCAACTGGAACATTAAAAAAAAAACTGTTTTTTAAATCTAAGGTTGAGAAAACTTTTGCTTCTCCAAAAGGATCGAGAACCTCCTCTACTTGAGCCATAGGAAAAGAATCTTTAACTACTTTTTTGTTCAGCTGTCTGAAATCCACGCATAACCTATGAGTACCATCTCGCTTTTTACACAACAAAATTGGAGATGCGTATTCAGAAAAGGAATGTTTAATAATACCCATTTGTAACCATTCATCAATTTTTTTGTCGACAATTTTTTGTTCAGCGAACGGCATTCTACGGGACCGTAGCCGTACTGGGATGTCGTCTTTTAATACAACGTTTAATCGCATCTCAGTCTCTCGAGGTTGTTTAGATGGTTCATAATTTTTTACCAACTGCAAAACTTGATCGGGTAAACAATAATTTACATTCTGACTAATATCAAGTAATTCACTCTCAATTACCGCCGCAAAAAATGGAAGTTTACTCTCAATAGAATCTGTCTATTTTCGGCGCTCGACAATTCATTTTGCTGAATAAGATGCAGACATTTTGGCGGGAAAATTCCCCCCATTGCTAATTGATCACTTATAACTGCTTCAATCTCAACAGGTTTACATTTTTCATTAAAAGCAAATGAGAAAATTGCTGTTTGAGCAGAAACTTCATTTCCAAAACAAGTTTTAACTTGTATATTTCCCATTGTTTTTTTAGTAGGAAAAAATGATTTATTTACAATTATAAGTTCACTTCCTGAATCAATTAGAAATTTTATTTTTTTCCCATCCACAAAAATATCAATATATTCTAGCATATTTTTTGGTTTAATTCCAATTCCCGATATAGCTAATTTATTTCCTGTCTCACTTTCATTTGTAGATTTTTCTAATCGCTTCGGACAGTTACGAGCGAAATGAAAGCTTTCCCCTTTTCCCCCGCAAACATAACAAATCCTTTCCGGTTTAACATTCTGGATTTTGTTTCGAAGGAATGACTCATTTTTCAACGCTTGCTTTTGGAATCCTATTGCTTTTGTTTCATTAACGTGAACTTTGGAATTACTCAATTGGGATTGTGTCACTTGCGCTCAGTCTCATTATCACTAACCCATTAGAGGGTGTCATTTGCGCTCACGTAGGTTTACTGGAATTTAATCACCTTTGGCAGGAAAACTTGGCGTGCATCTAGAGGGGCTATAGAGAATGCATGTTTCACGCATTGATAAGATTAAATGAGATAATAAGGGTCCTTATCTTCGAAATATTTGCTTTTTTTTCTCACGGTAAAACTGATACATTTTCTTTAAGAACGCTAAGTAAATTTTTGATGTTTTATTTTAGATTAGGGGTTAGATTAAATTTAGAGGGAAAAGAGCAAACTAATATATAAATCTAGATGATAGAACACGATATAATGGGAGCTAATAGTAGAAATTGAAAAAGATAAAGAATAAGGATGTCTAAACAGGATATTTTCACATGTGAAATTTGAAAACTATTTCTTAAATAGAATAGGATATCTAATACTCAGGGAATTAAATTTTGAGGCCATGACAGAACATAAGTTGTGACTTCAACTTCATTTTTTAGTGATACAACTTTATCAATTAACAAATATATATATAATAATTGGTCAGTAAATAGAATTATTTTTTGCTTTCCTCACAGTTATCATTCTATAGATTTTTGTTTACTTTGACGTTATAATTAGTACAATAAGAAGAAAATTTGTATGATATTGCTTACTTTAAAAGAAGTATTTTCCAAATTGCATAAATAAGAAAAAATTGCCATATTTAAATCACTTAAATAGACCTTTACCTTTCTGAGGAATATACTTAAAAGTAGAGTAAAACATAGTTTATTAAAAATATTTTATCCATTCAATGAAAGACAATGGTTCCCCAAAATACATCACTAATCTCTTTAAGCTCAATAATACAAAATAGGTTTTGATTTTCAAGTTCATCTCAGCATATAAAATCTAAACTCAAGTTTGATATTTTATGAACTTTGCATTTCTGTATTTATTCGTTTATTCCTCAATATATACTAAAAGCACACATATTGGCTGGTGTCTTTTGATATTAATTATTATCTTTTCGCTTTAGTTTTTTCCAACACCAATTTATGATAATGATTATAATTGCTTTCTGAGAGTAACGATAGAGCTTTTTATCTAAACATTAAATTAAGGAAAAAAATTTAATTCTAATTTAAACCTCTTTGGGGAAACCTCCTACACCCCCTAAAAAAGGATAACCTAACATCATTATTAATTTAAAGCTGTTGAAATTCTATTTCTGCTTTGCTAAAGTCTATAACATATTTATTACCTTTAAATAATTTTAAAAAAAATAGCCTGGTATTGTATTAATTAAAGGGTTTAAAAATTTGTTCCAAATTAACACCCTCGACATCTATACAGAATTGCATTATCTTAATAACACTCGGACATATGTGATGGAGTTCATACTTTACTTTAGTTCAACTTTAGCACATGATGCTGTATCTGAGAACTAAGCGTTTTAATGTAATTCGTTTAGATGCTGTATTTAGATATCGTTTGTGGTACATTAGAATATGTATAGTTAAATCTGACAATAAATGAGCTAGGAAAGGAAGTAATGTATTTCAGATTTGAAGGAATTTCAGTAATTATCAACACATTCGATTTGAAAATATGCTTTTCTCCCCCTGAGAATTAACCAGCAGCTATTTTTTGAAATTTTAAATATGATTATTATAATTTATTTTAGCCAAAGTGCTTATTATTTTGCAAAAAAAAAAAAAAAAAAAGATAACTTATTTCAACATCTTTATCCTAAAATAATACATTAGCTCGTTTCAAGTATCCGTTTGTAGAATATATATATTTATAAGCATACATACATATTGGAAGAGCTAAACAATATTGATATCCATTTAAATTTGAATTAAACAAAAACTTTTTATGTATTTTTTTCTCATTTTGTTAAATAAAATTAAACTTTAAGACATATAAAGATTAAATCCTCCTAAAACTAAAAATTATAATTCACTTTAATAGATTAAATTTGTATTATATGCATCAAAATTATAATTTTCATAAATGTCTTCGGTGTAGGAAAATAATGAACTTGTTCCATCATAATAAATTTTTAAAGCTAATTTCGCTCATTCTACTTATCACTTCTATCAATCGTTTGAAACGCGGTAACGGTCATTAGCATTTTTCTCACGACAGCCTTTTAACGTTATCAGAGATATGGAGTATCATTCTCACTGTGACAGTAATTGATTACCATATGGCGCACATTGTAAAATCGCCAAATTTTAAATACAAAGATAAAAGTTACAATGTGGTACCCTTTTAAAGGCTTGAGCGCAAATGACACCCTCTAATGAGTTTGCACTAATGAGGCTGAGCGCAAATGACACAGAACCACTCAATTCAGCTAAAGATTTACAACGAGATGAAAAAAATAAATCACATTCGCGACCTAACTTAGTTGGCGGAAACCATGTTTTTCCTTCGCGGGCACTTATATATTCTTTTGTTCTAAAATCCAATGTTTCATATAATTTATCCGCAACAATTAGATTACATAAATTTTTGAAATCCTTTTTTACATCTCTGACCTGACAATAATAATCAAATGTTGCAGTTAATCGCGATGCAAATTGTACGTGCGACTCGTTCGGTAAACGTTGAGCGTTTTTAAAATTACTAAGACACTCACGAGGTGTCGGCTGAAATTCAGCTAAAAATAACTATTTTAGTTTTTCGTAATCAGACAAATCTTCCTCATCTGCATAGGTTAACACATTATTTACTTTATCCCCTGGCAAATTAATTAGTATTTCGGCTTGCAAGCCTTTAGGAACTTTTTTAGTAGTAAATGCTTTTTCTAAAGACATAAAAAACATGCAATGCGACGGGTTTCTCAGGAACAGAAATTGCTAGTGTTTTAACACTTTTTATTAAATTTTCAGCACTAACAGATGCGTTTGTTCACTCACCAGGCAATGACTGTTTTCTTAATTTCTCTAGCTCAATCTCCTTCTCGAGTTGGGCCAATTTCATTTTTTCAATCTCTAACTTTGATTGTTCATTTACTGCCTTAGCCGTGCGATCCTCAACGATCGACTTACACCACGGACAAATTCTTCATCCGTTTTGAATACATCAGTATTTTCAATTAATATTTTAAGTTCCAAAATTTTAGCATTTTCTAACATTGTTTCGCCAAGTTCTTCGGCAAGAATTTTCAAATCACACTTCTTCAGATTATTTAAAATACTCATTTTCAAAATTAAAGCAGGATAAATAGAGAATTTAAAAAGCACAGTACCTTTTAAAAGTTGCTGTTTCATCGGCACCGAGCCCCCATGGTTGTGGGTGTGATGGGTTTGAATTCATCAGTCCACTGGTTTAGATTACTATTGGTTTATTGAAGGATTAAAAAATGGTGATTTTTACAATGAAGTTTTTACTGATGAAGAATTGATTGCAATAGCATGGAGATGAACAGCAGATATTCAGTTGCTCTTTTCCACCAGTTGCACTTGGAGCATTTGCAAAGGAATTCTTCAACACAAGAACGGCTCTTTGAAGAGGATCGTCTCAACGGTTTCCGGTCGTGACCCTTTCTCGGCCGACGGTAGCGGAGAGACAGTACGAATTCCTTGGTGTCGGGGGTTCTCTCTCCCCTCTCCCCTTTGACTGCTGATTCACACCGGAAGTGATGAGCGCCCTCTCGTGGAATTAATTTACCATATATATATATATAATATACACACACTGAAGTGACAAAAGTCATGGAATTACTGTTAATATCGTGTCGGTCCTCCTTTTGCCCGGCGAAGTGCAACAACTCGACGTGTCATGGAGTCCACAAGTCGTTGGAAGTCTCTGCAGGAATATTGAGCCATGCTGTCTGTATAGACGTCCATAATTGTGAAAGTGTGGATGGTGCAGGAGTTTGGGCACGAACGGACCTTTCGATGATGTCCCATAAATGCTCGATGGGATTCATATCGGGCGATCTAGGTGGCCAGATCGTGCGCTGGAATTGTCGGGAATGTTCTTCAAACCAATCACGAACAGTTCTGGCCCGGTGACATGGCGCATTGTCATCCATAAAAGTCCCATCGTTGTGTGGGTACGTGAAGTCCATGAATGGCTGTAAGTAATCTGCAAGCAGCTGAACGTAACCATTTCCAGTCAATGATCGGTTCAGTTGCACCAGAGGACCGAGTCCATGCCATGTAAAAACAGCCAACACCATTATGCAGCCACCACCAGCTTGAGCAGTTCTTTGCTGACAGTTTGGGTCCATGGCTTTGTGGGGTCTGCGCCACACTCGAACTCTACTATCAGCTCGTAACAACTGAAATCGTGACTCATCTGACCACGCAACGGTTTTCCACTGGTCTAGGGACCAGTCTTTATGCTCACAAGCCTAGGAGAGTCGCTGCATGTGATGTCGTGCTGTCAGTAAAGGCACTCGAGTCGGTCTTCTGCTGTCTTAGCCCAAAGAAGACAAATTTCGCCGCACAGTCCTATCGAACACGTCCCTCGTACGTCCCACATTGATTCCTGCAGTTATTTGACGAAGTGTTGCGTGTCTATTAACATTGACCATTCTACACAGACGTCGGTGATTTCGGTCGTTAAGTGCAGGTGGTCGCCCACTGCGCTGTCCATGATGGGATGGGATGCCTGAAATTTCATACTCTCGGCACACTCTTGATGCTGTGGATCTCGGAATGTTGATTCACTAACGATATTCGCAATTGAATGACCCATGCGTCTAGCTCCAACTAACATTCGCCGTTCAAAGTCTGTTAATTCTCGTCGTGCCGCCATAAATCATGAAAAACCTGTTCACATGAATAACTTGAACACAAATGAAAGCTCTGGAAAACGAACTGCGCATTTATACTTTTCCACTGCGATACTACTGCCATCTGTATATTTGCATATTGCTATCCCATGACTTTTGTCACTTCAGTGTGTGTATATATATATTAGACAAACTCTTGCAATTCATAAAAATTAGATTCTTATCTTATTAAGCATACAATAATTTATTTCTCATGTAAATTTTATGTAGTGTTTCATGAAATAATCAAAAATCCTCTAAAACACAATCATATTATCTGCGTTTTCAATCTATGTTATTTCGATCGACTGAAAAAAATATGCTCTTCGAAATCGAAAGATGCGATAAGCAACAGCTGCTACTCACAACATGATATCCGCTAATCAACTAACCCCCGCAGTGCTGAACTAATCGCAAAAGGTAAAATCAATCCTTTTGTCCAAATCCTGACACTTTTAAGAACAAACCTGTTATTCAGACGCGCCGCTTTCGGTTAGTTTAGCAATCTGATGGTCGCCGACGGGAGTTTTAATAAGCAAAGTTATTTGGTAGCATGGCAATCATTGTACAGTGTAAAAAAATATCGATATTATTAAGAAAAGCAATTTAAGCAAACACAACAAATCTCTAAACCATATAATAAAGCCTTTTCGCTCGCGGTTTTGACCAACCAACCAACCTCTCAAAATCATTTTTCTATAGCAGTCTTTGCAAAATCAGAAATTATTTCATAAGACGCGTAATTTTTGCTGGATTGTTTTCAAAATTGATCAAGGTGTGCCAAAGAAATGCCAAATTATACAAAAAAAGTATCATTTTTATTTATCAATGGATTAAATTTGTAATGTTGAAGAGGAAAACCCAATAAACGACAAAAAAAAAAAAAAAAAAATTAAATGCACAATTTTCTATCAGATTTTTACAATCTTTCACACGATTTTGAAAAATTTATCGAATCTTATGTAAAAAAATTGGATTAAGTTATCTTGAAAAGTTTCGGCGTGATTAAATATTAAAGTGAAATTTCGCCTCTTCGTTAAAATATTCACCAAAAATTCAGTTTTAAAAATTCGATTTTTAAAATTATATTGCAGCATTCTGCAATCTATTGTCTTTCAGGAAACATATTTCCTGTATTTTTACAGCTAAGCGTCTATTTTAATGGGCCGTTCAAGAAATAGACCCGCCAAAATTGACCTTTTATTAAAAAAAATCGATATTTAATTTTTGCGTCGATATTTCGTAAAATAAGTTATACCTCCGTGTTCTGTGATAGAAAGTCCACCCGATTCCACTGCGATATTGAGTATAAGTTGAACTTACGCGTAACGATAGCAATTTTAAAAACGCGGTTTTACAGGACGAAACGGTAAGCATGAGCGATGTCATCAGATTTTTCCGGAAGGCCGTGTTTCACTCGGAAAGTAACATTACGGGTTTTAATTTCACAGAAATTAAGGGGTTTTAATTAATTTCTCCCGAACTACTTGATATTTCGAAAAATCCTTTCTTAGTGGGTACTTTCGTAATCATGTGGACATGCCTGCCAAATTTCAAGTCTGTGGCTTCAGCAGTATTGGCTGTGCGTTGATATATATTTATTATCTCAGGACAAAGATTTTTATATATATAGATTTATTAAAAAAGAAGTGTTTAATTATGAAATCTTTGAAATTTATTTTATTAGCCACTTTTGGCATCTAACTTGGTCGCCAAGATTATAGATCTGTTAGGCTCCTAAACTATAAACATGGAATGCAAGTTTTAAAAGTATGTACAATAAATATATACCATTTATATCCATTTTAATATAATTTAAAATTTCGTAGCCTCGATCACTCAGTGATTTTGACGTTATAACTGAATGATATTTCATAGTATGGTTTACTTATTTAATTTATTTAACTTGTTATTAAGCTTTATTTAAATTAATGGAACTGTATAATATTTTGCTACATGCTTTATTTTAAACTCGAGTGTGTTGCACATGCTCAGCTACAAGCTTGGTATGATTTTTTCTCGCCAATACAAGTGTTTACATAAACGTTATTGATCGATTAATAATTGTGTATTTATTTTAATGCAAATAAAGTTCCTTATTATTTCTAAAATGTTATTACTTTTTTACTATAAATATTCGAATTGTATTATATTGTGAATGATATTAAATTTCAGTTTTTTAAAACAATTTATGGCATGTTTACCTTGTAGGACAATTTTCCTTAACAATGCTTCGAAAAGCTTGAATAAAATGTCACTAAACTCAAAATTAATGGCAACTGAAAATGCAGTAATTTTCTGCATCAGTTGGGAACACAAATACTGATAAGTTTTTAATTTCCTTTAGTCTGTATTATTTTACTTAAAAAAATCGGAAAAATTGATTAATTAACAATGTTTAATTTTTAAAGGCATCAAACATTATGAAAATAAATAGAATCGTTTGAAATAATCGGCCAAAAACATGTTAAGCCTAACCTCACTACTGTTGGGAAAAAACAAACCGAATTCGTTATTTATTTGGCGGCGGGGAAACGAAGATTTTTGGGGAGAGTTAGTTTTAAATTAATTAACCAAAATAATGAATCAATATTTGAAAAAAAAAAAGATGTTTTAAAATCAAATGTCATTTATTACAAGTTTAAAAAAATTTACTTGAACTAGATGGTATGAATAAAGAGTATGTGTATGTAAACACTTGTATTGGCGAGAAAAAATCACGCCAAGCTGACAGCCAACCACTTGCAAAACATTCGAGCTTAAAATAAACCAAGTAGCAAAATATAATGCAGTTCCATCAGTTTAAATGAACCTTAATAATAAGTATAACAAATTAAATACAATTAATAAACCAAACTAAGAAATATTTTTCAGTTATAACACCAAAATCACCGAGTGATCGAGGTTACGAAATTTTAAACTGAATTAAAATGGATATAAATAGAATATATATGTTTTTTTATTATTTCACAGAAGATATATAAAAAATATTCTTAAAAGCTTTTTTTTTTGCATCCAATTGCACAGGAATAGTTAAGCGTGTTTTAAATAAGCTTTAAAATTGGAAAGCCAGAAAAGATCTCCCATTGAAATATAATGGGGAATGGATAATACGGTTACTGTGAATACAAATTCTATGCGCAAAACACGTGTTTCTAACTTTCCCTCCACCGAGTAGGATTGCACTCCCTCTATTAGTATAACAGCTCTATGATTCTTACTCAGAGATTTTCCCTAAATCACGTGACTCATGTTGCCTACATCCGTTTCGATAAGAAACAGGCGACTCTAAGCTATGGAGCTTGTGGTTGGGTTCACGGGGTGCCTGGCCCCGGCAGGATCTTATCCCCGATCATGGCCGGAGTGCTTCGTCTTTACATTCAGGTATCTCCCGTGGTCATATTCGATGCAGGCTGGTGGAAGTGAGTAGTTGATGGAGCGCCCCGGCATGGGGCTTAGATCTCCATTAGATGGCAAGATTTAAAAAAGCGTAACAGTCCATAATTGCCGTCACCATCTTCGATGGAATCGAGGAAAATACACAAGGAAAGAATGTTTGACAGGATGCAAAATTAATTTAAAGTAGACGAAAAACAGACAGGTCCAGCAAATATTTCTGAAAGAATTAAAAAAGTTTCTACCTGAGATTTAGCATTTTTAAATTTTTGAACTTGGGAAAGTAGATTTAGGAATTCATTATGAATCTTTTTAATCTCTTTTAAGATTAAACCGACCAGCTCAAGGAAATCTTTAGACTTAAATAAGTTAAGCGATAGAAGATCTTCATTATTGACCCTGGGCAAGCTTCGTGGCACCATCTCTGAAGCGGGATTTGATTTAAGAATATCAGGGAATGAAACATTATCACGAATATTAAACTGATTTTTAAAGAATGTACTTTGACAAGAATTCAAATAATTAACTCTTTACTTTTGAGGGGAAATGACTTTGGAGAAAGCTTCACAGCCTCTTTAAGGAGCAACATGACCCAGTTTACCGCAATTAATACACTTAGGAGTTTCTTGTCTTTCCTTGATATTACAAGCGTTGGTTTCATGGGCTTCCTCGCACTTAAGGCATCGTAACTTAATGTTGCAACAATTTGCACTTTGAATAAATAAATTTGCATTTGAAGCATTGACGAGTAATATTACGTGCCCTATACGGTTCAATAGTAACTTTGAACTAGTCTTTCTGGATCGGCTTTGTGAGAGTTGGGCAACTTTTAAGATCGGTTGAGCAATTTCATTTTTAATATAATCAACGATTTCCTCTTTATCCTGATCAATAAGGAAGCCTTTTATAACGACTTTTAATAGGCATTGATTTTTCTGTCGGATAATGTAATAGTCTTAACCCTGAGTTTTAGAACAGGATTGGAATTTTTGGTGCTGTTCGATTGAAGATGGAATGACTTTAATAAAACCTTCGTTGAGTTATTAGCAGTTGGACCACAAGTTTTTTTAAAAATCTGCGAGCATTTTCTGGTAATTATCTGAGTACAACAGCATAATAAATGTGTGGACTGATGTTGGTTGGGTTGACGGGGCGTCTGCAAATGACATGGCGTTCAATGCAGTACGTGGTGACGGAAATGTGGATTGATGTTCAAGTTCCAAGTTCAATGAAGACTTTTCGAGGCGCCTGCCCTTGGATGAGAACTATCCCCATACTAGGCGCCTAGCCCCGGCAGTGGCGTATCCTCGAGCTCGGCCATGGAAAACTATCCCCTTGATGGACGGCTGGGACCGCTTAAGTAATTTAGCTGTTAGTGGGGGTGAAGTAAGGTGGCGCGAGTCAGGACAGGTTCTGATTGGCTATTGAGGGGTGAGGGACGTGGGGTTATGCAGCCTAAAGGGTAGATTTTACTTTTGGACCTGGTAAAATTACTGAAGTGGTTAAGACCAGGGCCCGACTTAGCCTAGTTGTGGCCCTGGGCAAAAACTTCTGTGCCCCCCCTCCCCACTGCTTCACTACTTTAGTAATGAAGAAGATTCACTGAAGAAGGAAACGTAAAATAATATTTGTATTCGACTGGGGGCCCGGGGCAACTGCCCTGTATGCCCCTGCCTTAGTCATGCCCTGTTTAAGACATGGTAGATTTGGAGTTGACTATTAGAATTAATTTTAAATTTAAATTTAGAGCAGAAAATTTCTAGAGCGCCTGATTTTAAGGTTGGGTGTGTATCTAGGGTTACTATTATCTGCGATGTTATCAATTTTTTTCAGAATTCAGATGCTAACTGTAAGCTGTAACTCCCTCCATTTATATACCAACTCTTTGGTTGCAGCACATATTAAGATAACGCTTACTGATTCTTTTTTATTCCTTTTATTGCTCTCTTTTAGCCATTTATTAAAATTCTGGAATAATTGCCTGGAAGGGAAAGTACGAAATACGCACTGTGCCATACTTATCACGAATCGAAAAACTTTCGAACATCAATGTTTAATGTTTTAGATGTCGAAGAAATTATTTAAGTTAGGTCTGGCAAATATGTATTTAAAATTTATGTGCTGTTTAAGAATATGCAAATTGATTTGATCAACGGAAAATAAAAAAAAAACAGCAGAATAAATTTAGTGTGCCAAAGAAGTTACTTTTTAAAAATAATTCTTACAGAATTTTTTCTTAATATTTAAACGTTAGCCTTAAGCAAAATTCAGCATAACTAAGAACGAATTTCTCAAACCTCTTTCGAAGTTTTTAAAAATTACAAACAGACTTTTAATGTGTTTTCGTTTTAAGATCAAAGCATGTTATAGCATGAATATTATTTTAATACTGGTTTAGTGATTTTTTTCTTTAGTTTTAGTAATTTTTTTTAAAAACAGCTTGGACATAATTAAATGATTCTTATTATTAAAAGAAATTCAAAACAATACCATACCTTCTTCGAATCGTTGAATCACATTATTTTGCAACTGTTAAAATTGTAAAAAAAGAAAAAAAAAATATGCTTCCCATGTTTTCAAGAAATATATATGAATATAATGAATCCTTTCATTGTATAAATTTCATTTGATGCCTTTTGTTAAATTTTGAAGCAATGCTTTATATTTTATCTGGCTGGCTTCAAAAAAGGCATTTCAAAAACAAAAAAAAATGCTTCGATTGACATTTTTACTTTCTCGTATACAAAATTTAGAAAAGGTATTGCAATTATAAAAAAATTAGAACTCGAGATTTTCGCGAATCTCCGCGTTTCAACCCTCTTTGAAATGTCTGTTCGTAAAAAAGCTAATACAGAAATAATTGGAGTTAGAAGGGTGAAGTTTCATAAACGGCCTTCACATCAAATTTGTTGATTTCTATCAAATTTTGAGCAACATCCGTTTTGGAGGAAGTTTGCTTGTCCGTTCGGCTGTTCGAATATAAGTTTGCATGATAACTACAAAATGAATAGAGCTAAATAGATAAAATTCGGTTCACAAATTTACTATCTACATGTAGACATTTTTCAAATTTTGAGTCAAATCCAACTAGGGATTCACTGTCTGTCGGTCTGCGTTTTCAAAACCATGTAACTAAAAAATGCGGTGACTTAAATAATTCAAATTTGGTATGTAATTTTTGTGACTTTAGGCGTAGTTATGAGTCAAAATTTTGCTATGATCATGATCAAAACCAAATTCATTTTTGGGATACGTCACCCTTCTTGTCGAAACACTTGCCGAAGATCGATCATATGATAGAACCAGTTTAAATCTTGCTAAAGGTTAATATTTCGTAACTATTGTAACCCAATGCCCCACAAAGCATTTTCTGGCTGTATGCGAGAAAATGTTGGGTGGACACTCCCTCTGATTTATTTTCGTTTTTCTTCTAACAACAGAGCAGATTTTTTTTTTTTAATTTAAGAAAACTAGGACTTGTAGATAGTTTTCATATCTTCTTAAAATATAGATATAACGTTTCTTCTGTGATTTTAAGTAAGAATTTTTGCTTATAGTTTAAAAAGCGGTTTTTCATTACATATTAGGAACGTTAATGTTAAAAGGGGGTTGGGGTGAGGACTTATACTTATCTTTAGAGATAAGAGGTGATAATTTTATTTTAGTATGATCATTTGTGAACACAGTTATTATTTTCTATTAAAAGTGGTCTAAAAAACTTATTTAGAGCATGAAATTGTTCTATCATCAATTTCATGGCAGTTTTGAAAGTCATAGAGTGATTGCCATCTGTCACTATCAGAAAAACTAAAATTGTCCTGTGAAAGCCGCACGATAAAGATAAATGTTTGAAGTGTTGGTGCTTAGTTTCGTCAAAGCAACTTTTGAACGAAAATTTTTACGAAGCTTGTAAACTAACTTTCTAATGGACCTTCTTATATATGTGCATGTATAGAGATATAAATGAAGTGGAGATTCACTTGCCTTCTCTTATGTTTTTGGGTAAATAATCAATAATGTCTATAAATGTATAGTAATTGACATATCGAATTGCACACTCTTCGTTCACGCCATATATATACATTAATATACTATATATGCATGCACTATTCTTTCTGATTTTACTTTGGTTGAAGGCAAATCTAAACTAATCAGTTTATTGGATATGCTTCTGCTCTGCTTAGTTATGTGTTTGGTACCTTCTTTTTATGTAAGATAGTATTCTTTTTTAGCAAAAACTTAAATTTATTATTGTGATAAAACATTGGACTAATTCATAAAATCAAGTAAAACTCTGATCTTCATTATGTTATTTTGTTTCATTTGTCTCTCTTACACAGAGAGAAAAAATGTTTTATGTGATAAACTTGATGCTAATCTCTATGCTTTCGATTTATTGCACTTTTCAGGAGATCCAAGAACGGCTGGCAGCATTTCAAGATTCTATGTTATGTCGAATCTGCATGGATTCTGATGTGAGCACTGTTTTCTTTCCATGCAGGCACGTAGCATGTTGTAGTACATGCGCTCCCCTCTGCCACAACTGTCCATTGTGCCGAAGTAGCATTTCCGAAACTCAGCATGTATATCTTCCTTACACTGGATGTGAACTTTCCAGCTTCAGAAAGGAAAGGAAATCCTCTGTTGATGTGAAGTCAAAAAGCTGAAACTTTTACTCAAAGCTGTGAATCTTTATTCAGGAATGAGGCTGCATTCAAGGACAACTCAAGTTGATTTAATTAGAAATCTTTGAACAGTCATAATGCTGGTATATTTATAATATACATTTTTATGCATCAACAAAGTTCATCAAGTTTTATCATTGTTTATTTTAAATACAATTAATTGCATTGCCAATATTTGTTTTTTAAGTTGAATTCCTTTCAGTGAAAAAATTATATTTAATATACATATTCAAGATCATTTTGCTGAATTGAATAGATTTTCATAGTTTGCAACTTGAGTTGTCAGATAAATTATTTTTATTAAAATGTATAGTTTAGTGAGGGTTATTCAAAAAAAGTCATTTGTCATTATTAATCAGGTTTTATAAGTATCATAAGTAGAGATGAATTTAAAGTTACTTGTTTTATTAATAATTCACATTTTTAATGCAATAAAAATAGTAGAGTTTAAATTAATAACCACATGGACAAATTTAATATAAAAATTTCTGCATTACATGGCAATACTTAATATATGTAATTGTAGTTTTTAAAATTACTAGAAGAAAGGGATTTTTTAGAGCATAAAAATGATATTCATGACTAAGAAAAAAAAATTATGATTTGTTTCAATATTAATTTTTATTAATACAAGTATTTTTAAGTATTGTATTTTAATCTTTATAACCTGTGAATTTATTTTGGACAGCAAATTTGTCCATATTTTATATGAATATATCAGCTTGACCTTATATAACAATATTCAGTTTTGTTATTTTTAACTAATTCTAAAACTTCTATTAATGAAGAAAGCCATTTTAATTTGTTACCAATTTTGAAAATCATATTTCCCCAAAATATGCTTGCTATTTTAGCAATCATTATTTAAAACTAAAATTATAAGCCCTGCATTAAGTGAAATTTAATAGTTATTGAAAACTCTACAAATGATAATCGCACAATTTTAAAACGTGATATTGTATACTATTTATAAAAGTACCACTTTATTCTAAATGTTATATAGTATTTTTGACCTGTAAAGTGTTTGTGTATAATGATTGTGCACTTTAGATTTCAGTAAATATGCAATTAAAAAGGCTATTTTCTAAGATTTATTTCTTTATTAAAAGTGTATTTTTATTTGTCAGAAAGGACTTTTTTGATTCTTAGGTGACAATCTATTCTTATGTATGGTATTTTTTAAATCCAGGATATGTTAGAAGAAGGAGGGGGGAGATTATAGTGTCTTCCAAAAAATAAGTTGCAATGTGTTTGGTGTTTGCCAGTATTTTTATGTGCACAAAATGTAATTATCTGAAAATAAAGAATAAGTTTAAGAAATGTGCCTGGATTCTCTTTTTCTGCATATATCACCAATAGAAGAATTTTAACTCTATGTCAGGGAATAACATATCCTAAAATCTTTTCTTTAGTATTTTAAACAGTCATTTGCAAATATTTTTTAATAGAATTTTATAAAAGAAGATATTTTTAGTTGTTGAAGAAAATTTGTGAACTAAATTGTAACCAATATATATTTATTTAGAATGCCACAATAGAATTTTTTGGTAAGTTTGTATCAAATACTTGAATGTAAAAAAATTATGAACTCATTCAGAATTCACAGCATTCTATGTAGATGAAATTATAGGTATTCATACATATTCAATAAATTAAACTTTTTTGCTGCTGACATTCTAAATTTACAATTACCAAAAATACCTATGAAAGACAATAATATAAAGACTCCCAATGAATGGCCAACTTTCTTGAAATTTATAATTAAAAGGTTTGTATCCTTGCATTAAACAGGATATTCTGATTATAATAAGTTCCTTTTATTATATTAATCTATTTACTTTTAATAGTAACAATTATTATTTCTGGAATTATGTATTATCAACTATATAAGATTTCAAAATAAATTTTTAAAAAATTATTAGTAACCTTCTTTTTAATTCAGACTTTAAAATTTCTGATGGTGTCTTTATTATGTGGCAAAACTGATAAGCAATTGAGTGAAATTTTTTCTTTAACCAATAAAAAGTATTACTGAAAATCATTAATTTCATTTTATTTACAACTGCATAAATTATTTTATACAAGAAGAAATCAATTTATATTATGAAGATACATGCAAATGCATAAAGTCACATGATAGACAAAAATTTTAATTTCAAATAAATCATCAATAGGAGATTTTAGCCCATATAACTATCTTTTTTGTTGTTGTTCAATTTAATCGATAAAATTATTATGAAGTTTTAAGATTTTTGATTAAAGATATTTTTAACAAACACAGAGAAAAATGTAAAATTTTTACACATGTGTGTACTTAATCAAATTTTTAGAGCTGTGCAATAAATTTATACACAGAGTTAACAAACTCACATTATGAAATACTATCAAAGAAATATTTAAACTTTGAATAGATTTAAGTTCGTTAGAATAAAGTTTATACACATTATTTGAAGTAGAAAATACTTCAAAGATTTTAAAATAAGCTCTTTCTTACAAGTTAAAAGGGAGTTGAAAATAAAGAAGGCATTGAAATGGAATTAACTGTTAATGAGACCAGATTTCATTAGCATTTTTTATAGTCAATGAATAAAGACAAGTAGAAGCAACAAACTACACAAACATTAGTAAAATTTGGCACTTAAACAGTGAATAATGGCTTAAATTAAAATAAAACTCAAATCTTTATATTTCTAAACATCCATTTCTTATCAAATTACAAATAAATTTTATATCACATAAATGACATGATGAGTGCACAAACAATAAAAAGAAAATCAAAATTAGATATGATTTGTTTTGAAAATTTTACACAAAATCATTATTTTTTTACATGTGTTGGAACATTTGGCATTCTAAAACTTTCAAACCAGTCTCCATAAAAATAAGAACTCCCTAGACACAGAGCTTTTCTTTAGTTAAAAAAAATATGGCAGCTTTTCAAGTCAATAAATATAGCAGTCATCTGCATATTCAAGTTGTATGTAAAGTTTGTTTTAGACAATCAAGATAGATAAGGTACCTAGGGAAAAAGAAATGATATAAATTTTTAAAATGCACAAATGAAATAATTTTTTTCTATTATCTAAAAACAGAAAAAGTGTGTCAGTCAGAATATTCCTCCAATACAGGGGTTGGCAACCCATTGGAACGGAAAAGTCAAAAGCAGCAATTAACCATAATTTCCAGTTTTTAAAGAGCCACTAAATTTTTTTGATTTAATTTTATAATATTTGCTTATATATATTAGATTTTTTATTCAAAATAAGCGGCTTTAAAAACGGAATATCTTTATTCATAAAAAAAAAACACAAATGTGGATAGTTACATCAATGGGAACATTGGCTTTGCAATGACTTTTAAAAGTTGGATTAAATTTCTCTTATAACTAGCTCGTTGTTTTAAGTTTCAAGCACGACTTCATTTGTTAGTTGACTTCTAAATTTAATTTTTATTGTATTCATACAAGATAAAGCGTTTTCACGTGAATATGCTGACCCGAAGTAGGTCAGTACTCCCTATGCCAACTTCTTCATCTTACCTTAGCATTCTGGAAGACTATTCCATATGTACAATCTGAGGGCCTCAACTCACAGAATTTCTCTCAGAGCTGTCCATTTGTGCTGCACGATGTGCACACATTTCTAGTCCTCTAACTTGTTTTTGTGAACTTGCCACTCCATAAGTCAATTCCAAATGACTCAATGTTGATCCCATTTGTATTTATTTAGAGGATTTATTATGAACGTAAGAATACTTTTGTTTCTTTTGAATTGCTTGTATCACTCAGGGAATCAATGCTTAATGTTTTTTAAAGTTATGCTGAAGCAATTTGTGTCAATAGTTGCATTAGTCTTATTATGATATTGCTTCAGATTTTTAAAACAAGGTAATTGACTGTTCTCCATATCTTCAACAAAAAGTCTTTTTTTTTAAGAGTTATCTTTTCAAGCAAGGTATAGGCTGGATTGCCCTTTCCTTGCAATTTTAAATTTAGTTTCATTGTGGTATCTACCATGAAGTTGAATTTTTCCAGCCATTCTTCTTCTCCAAATTCGGGATGTTCAATTTTTTTTTTTTTTTTCATTGAAGAATGTTTTTATTTCACTCAAGCACAAAGCAAAACGTTGCAATACATTACCTGTGCAAAGCCATCACACTTTGTGCAGAAGTAGGCCAGAATAGGCTCATCTCTAAGGACAAAACAAAAGTTCAAATTTATCTAATTATGGTCAAGTTAAGCGTAGCGATTTGTAATTAACGATTGTGTTAACAGAAGTTGTCAAGTGATTAGATACTCAAAAATATATTTTCTTATTGTTTTAAGGGTTTTGATATTAAATTATTAGTTCTTCGAATGGAAGTGGAGAGCCGCAAAAGTGCCACGTGCGGCTCGCGAACCGCAGGTTGCCGACCCCTGCTCTAATATAGTAAATCATAATAATGTAAAATATGCAGATCATTCTGAAATATTTGATGAAAATTATAATTACAAGTATATTTTTGATCAAGCTGTACAAGTTGTTCACAAATAATTTAATAACAGAACCTTAAGATATTGTATAACACCATATTTTGATTTTTTTAATAGCAGGGATAGTAAATTATTGCTATGAATAATGACTACGAATTGATCCTAAACAAAGCAAAGAAATAAAATTAGTATATGTATTTATCATCCAGAATACATATTAAATAGATTCTTCTCATGACCAGAAGAAAGGTTTAGAAGAAATAACGTAATTCTAACCACTTGAAAAAAAAAAACACCTTCGGGTGGTTTTTTTTTTTTTTTTTTTTTTTGCTAGTATTAGGAAAATTATTTCCAAGTGACCATCTACGATACATTCAGCATAACATCAAAAACGATGGCATTTCTTGTTTACATAGTATAATATATTGTGGAGATATTTTCCTTTAAGAAATAAATGCCTGCAAGAAGACATATTTAGGGGGGTCATTAGCTTTTCCTTTTTTTATCTGATGCCATAAAGTAATATTTGGGTGTTTAGACATGACAGTTCAACTAATGTAAAAGCTATAATTTTAATCAAAGGGAAAACACTCTTAAATTTTTAACTTCGATTTATTCCATCAAGGGAGGCATATATGCAAGATATGTCAGTCTTCATAATGGCAAAAGAGCAAAAGAGATCGAAATTTTCCCTTCAATGGTCTCCACATTGATACCCTGGTAGGAATCTTCATGCATGTAGATTCAGGATAGGGAAACCAGATATACCCCAAAAAAATGCTGAAAGGTTTAAGGATCCCATCCCCTTACTAGGAACGTGAGAATCCACTGAACCCAGTTTTCCAAAATGTGCGCTAGATCAATGAAATAATAATAATAAAAAAACAAGAAATGGATCAGGAAATAAGAAATCACTCTAGAATGAAGTTGATATAGACCGAATTAAGACAAAAATTAGGAAACCAATCAAGATTCAAATCAGACTAAAAAATAACATTATATATATAAATTAAAGTGGCAGTTATCTATAAGTTGCATTCCAAAAGTTAACATTTTGCTGCCACTACCCCTAACCTTATTTTATTATAAAAAGAGATGGTAAAAATTTCACTAGAACTAGATAACTGATAGATGACTTTCAAATGCTTTAAAATTCAAACATATTTTTGAAAATTTCTAAAAAAATTTCATATATAT
>JAOUZG010032936.1:4038074-4051230 GCA_026289955.1 Argiope argentata | reverse complement strand
AACAATTTTTACTGAGAAACATTTAGAGGAATAATTTTCACATCCAGTGTGATTGTACTGAGTCTGAAATTTTTTCTTATGCATGAATTAAGAAGTAGTTGGGTAATTTTTATTCTTCAGTGATGATCTGTAAAACAAATTGCTTCTTGTTTTCGTTTTTTACAAGAATGCTATTACATTCTTAAACTAGTTTGAACCTCTTTTTGCAGCATCATTTTTCTGTTTCAAAGAATCTTTGTCTAGGAAAAGATGCTGACAAAAAATACCAAGAATATTTTTTGTAATGGGAAATTTAATTGACAAAATCAACGTCCATGATGACTCTTTTGAAAAGGAGTAGGCAGCAGGCTGTCTTGTATGTTTTCTTCTTTTCGCATGACAAGTAAGAACTTATTTTTAAATATTGCTTTCATTTATTATCTTCTAACAAAGACAGCATTATGCAACAAATGAATTTTATGGAACTTCTTGAACCCATCCAGCAAAATCGGGATTGACTTTTTTTTATCCATTTAATTCATATTCAATATGGACTTTGAGCAACTGATTGTTTTAAAAAATCTCTAATCTACTTGAAATATGATGACGGTTTCTTAAACAATAAACAAACCATTCAATAAATTCAAGTATGGCAGGATTATGCAGATTGAATTTTCTCACCAGAGAAATGTATTCTATTTGTTCAAGCAGTTACAGAAGTCTCTCACATGCTCATTAGCTAGAATTCGGTAATCTCCCGGGGTAAAAAGCAACTGCGTCACATAATCGAAACTTGACTGATCTATACAGAAAAAAAAGAGGAAGAGGGATTGAAAAGGGATGGGTCTCAGCATTATACAATCGCAAATAATATTCTTTTATTATTCGAGAGTATGGCTACAATCTTTCACTCATTAGAGATCAATATTTTTTAAATGGAAAAGAATAAGAAACTTAAAATGGCCTGTGCTATTCAGATTTTTATGGAAATTTTCCTGCATTTTCCCAGTTTATAAGTTGATTTTTAGCATTGATTCCCTGTGTTTTATTATTATTATTATTATTATTGTTTCAGCAGGTGGTAACCCTGTAACAAGTATTTCACATCATGAGTAAAATTTGTTGATTATGTTTGTTAAACGAAGCTCAACTATATTATTACCAGACTATCAATGTTTTAAACATATGCAAGTGTTGGGAGCAATTCTCCACCCCAAACAATACTAATGCCAAAAATATGTAAATCTCATTTCCATCAATAATTTTGTACCCAGCAAAATTTTCAAAAGAATAAAATAGTAATAATAATAGAGTAGCAGAAACAATTCCCAGTTTCTGAAACAGTTGCTGTGGTAATTGCTATTAGCTTATCAATGACAGATTTTCCACAGCAAATTTTTTTAAATTTCACTTAAAGACTAATACATGTCTTAATACTTGAAGTACTTCAAAAAAAGACATCTCGCAAATGGAGCATGATCTCATCTGGTCCCCTATCAATTACAACATCAATAGTTGGCAAGAACTAAGTCCTAAGTATTAAAATTACAAGCCTTCCAAGATTAACACTAGCAATAATTCACTAAGGCAAATTGGCTGACACATAGACAACAATTTCTAATAAATATTCATTGGAAAACTTTTAATTGTTTTATTTACATCATTACTTATGTTAAATATTTATTGTGATAGTTAAATAATATGATGATAGTTAAACTCTAATAAAAAGACCCCAGAAAGATTGCTGTGGAAATAGTATCAGCACTAAAGAGTTTATTTCCCTCAGATATGGCTTAAAAATAGAGAAAAATTTTTGCCCAAAAATGTGCCAAGGATAAAAAGCATAAATGATGGCAGAAAAGGGAATTTTTAGAAGAATAAAACTTATAACAGGAATAAAAATAACCAACAATGCAAATCTGAAATGATTTTAGGGGGTAAAAATTCCCAAACTTCATGAACAAAGAGGATCATGTCACAGGCGTCCATTTAAGTTCAAGTTATCATTGTTGACTGAAACAAGACTGGAGCTGGGAGCTAAATATTCAGAAAGACGAAAACTACTTTTTATATATAAAATATACTAAACAGCTTTTAGTAAAAGAGTAATGTAATGGGTTAACTTGAATTTATATTTGTTCCTTTACTACAATTTTTTTTAAAAAAAAGGTTTTACATTTTTAGAAACTTTTACAGATTCTTTGTTAAATTCCATAACCAATCAATAAGCCGACAATTTTATCAAATAATAAAATATCATACTTCATCAAACAAGGCACAAATAAAAAAATGTATTTTGTGCTACACACTTTTAAAATTGATTTATCTCTAAATCTAGCTTTGAAAGTATTTATTTTAAATATGCAGTTTTCAAATGATATTGCAGTTTAATGTTGAATTGATGGAGTTCACTGGTGCAGAAACCACTTTTGATTATACAGCACCATACATGTGATGATGGCTCAAATATTAAAAAAAACTTCTTAGAAAATTATGTCATGGCCTGCCAATTTGTGTAATCTGGAAGAAAAAATGAAATCTTATGGTACAATTTAATGATTTCTTACTGATTGCTTTGTATCTACTTCATATAAATTTTTGTATCATGTGAATTAAATCATGAAGTAGTTTTAGACAGGGGAAAGAGGGAGAGAAATGTAAGGGAAAAGAATTTCTAAATTTAAAAAGAAATTAGCAGACACTTTAAAGAAATTAATTACTTATCATCCAATTTCAGCTCTCTCATCAATTTTGCTACGGCACATCGGACATACTTCAAGTTGCAAGGCACACTGGACACAGAATCCCCTACAATAGAGGAAAGAATTTGGGTGTTTAATATGAAGCAATAAAATAATCGAAGCAGTTATTTTTTAAAAAAGAGCCTGATTGACAGCTATGATGTACTAAAATATTTCTATATTATAAATATGGCACATGCCATGACATATGGCATTACATAGCTTATTGTCTTGCAATTTATTTTTTTTCCCTTCCGGCTAAAAACTCAGTAAACGATAAAATCATACTCATGTGCTTGGTTTACAAGACATCCCAAATTAACTATAAAGAAACAATGGCATTGAAGCATGCCACAATACTTAACATATTTTGAAGCATTATTTAAATGTTTATGCAATGTAATTATTTAGTTCTTATGCATGAGCACATTGTTATGAATTTTTAGTAAATATTTCAAATATTTGTAAATAGTTTAACTGCATAAAATTAATTGTAATACAATCCAGCGAGAAAAGGCCATTCTAAGAGGATTTACAAAAGAAGGCTGCCATATTTGACAATGTAGGTGTGTTGGTGACGTAATGAGGCCACTAAGGGTTTTTAATACAGGTAAAAATGTGTCGTAAGCACTAAGAAATAAAGATTTGTTCATAGGGACTGTTGGAGAAATTTCCAGACTTGTCCAGAATTAACGAAAGGTTTCCACATTTACCCTGCCCACTTTAGTGGGATCCAATTTAAAGGTGCAACTTAGAATGGAGAATGGGATTAGTTCAGAGAATGAGCTACATTAGTTGTCTTCTTTTTGACATGCATTCAATAGTTTTGCTTTTAGCTGAAATTAACCGATTAAATAAATTTGCTCTGACTTTGTAGCTTGTGTTGAGTATATTTAATACACAATTAAGCCTGCATCTTCGAAACGTTTTTGTGTGAGAATTTCCATAACACTATTGAGAATAAAACATGTTTCAATCAACAATAATAAATAAGAAACAAATTTAAATAAATAGTATAATTTCACACTGTCAGTTAAGAACAATACCTCTCAGATATGCACTACAAGATATCAATACTTTTTTCCTGAAACTTTACAAATGCAAACTTACAATAATTACATAGTATGCAGAGAAGATTAGTTTCCTTAAAAGCATTCAAAAGTTAAAATTAGGTAGACATTATCATTATCAATAATTCTGCAATTTGTTTTCCTACTGTGGAAATTTAAATTTTCATTTTTAAAAACAATTGAATAAAAAGAAATAATACTTTGACCAATATTCAAATCAATAAATGAAACTGTTGAAATGTAAGGAAGCAAGCCAAAGATATATTCACTCAGACAATTAATTTACTTACGTATGTTGACAAGGGTCTAATCTAATAGTTGCAGATCCATCAAAACACAAGGAGCAAGAATCTTCTTTCACACTGGTCTGCCTCAATTTTTCAAGCCTTATATGTCTGAAATTTTCAAGAATTTCTATATAACATTCAGGCTGACAAGTCTGCATTATATATTTGAGAAGAAAGTATTCATACCTGGGAAGTATGATTTTTTCTTCATCAGACAAAGTGGCACAATTATTAAAACACTGGAAGTTTATGTTTACTGGAGGGAATTTAAATGGCATCCGACCAAAATTGAATTCACACTGCTGGAATGACATGAAGCTGGCTGCAGCAAAGAATCCGGATCTAATAAGATTTGATTCCATTATCAATTCTGAGAAAAGTAACAAGAAATGCATACTTACAACAAACATTAACATTTGTTGATTATTGTTTATTTTACTGAAATAAGTCACAAATAAAAATGCAGTTCTATGAAAAACTTAAATTTATCTTTTATCACAAAAGAACTTTACTCACGACATTTTTACTTTTTAAAATACACTTTTTTAAAGGCATTTTTATTGTAACACTTTATAGAGGGTATTAACATATAATATATTCAGTAACGTCATTGAATTGATTCCTTTTGAAAATGATTAGTTGAATAAATTGTCAAAATAGAATTAAATTACTTGCATACTGGTACATTGGTGAAAAAGCTTATGCCACATCTGTTTTTAAAAAATTTTAAATAGAAATATATAAATTTATTATTTAATATAACCAACTACAAGACCATTTAATGAATCAATCTGATGCATATCAGTAAAAAAGGCAAACCACATTTGAAAAATGGGCAGACGGATGAAATTATGTTTCATAAAATAATTTGTAAGTCCTTTCCAATAATAAATTTAGTTGAAATAAATAAACAGTCATACAAACAAACTTGTTGCATTGACTTTTCTTCATTAAATCAATAATTATTTATTTAAATTTTCTAGAAGAAAATCAACATTTAACCAATCTAAATATTGGTGACAGTGTCTTTTCACAATAGGACATGATATGACCTAACAACCAACAGTAAATAAATGAGATATATAAGGGAGACAAAATAAACTTTTATATTTTCCCCCAAACAAAACTATAATCTAAATTTTATTTTAATCATATCATTAAAAAGGATTAAAACATTATTCAAATACCATCCTAGAAGAGTTTTTTTTTTTTAATTCTTGAAAAGTTAAAAGATGAATTGATCTACATTTAATATGCATCTATAACAGTTAAGTAAATAGTGTTCAAATTTAAACAAGAAGGGGAAGGACGTTTAATGATTAGTATGTTAACTAGTATTAGGTGAAATTGGGGAGTTTGCTCAAAATTAAAAATAGACCACATCTTTTTCTATTTTTGTCTTTTAAATAATCATAACGGTAACAAAGAAAATTGTTCTGAATGGCAATTATATATATATATATATATATATATATATATATATATATATATATATATATATATATATAATAAATAAACAAAGCATACTTGGCATTTTTGAATAATTGGGAACAAGGAGGTAGATGATTTCCATTTAAATAAAATATGACATATGAATGTTCCACATTTAATAAACATCCTAACACATCACCTAAAAAGGAGAAAAAAAAATAAGCATATTTATTGTACACAGACCAGTCAGCAGACTGTTTCTAAAACTAATCCGAATGCTGCTAACTCAAATCTATTATTTAAAATGAAGTATTAACTTTAACTATTTATAGAAATCAAATTTTTCAATAAATTAAAAAAAAAAAAAAGGAATGATGAAAAATACTGAATCACTTATGTATCAAATTTTTTTAATTCATTTTTTGCAGCAATTAGAGAAATTGTGTAAAGATGTACTTTTTAATGGCTGTTTTAAATGCACATTTCTGTCATTAAACTCTTCAGTTTTTAGTCATTTTTTATAAGATGATATTCTACATATACAAAACTTATTATTCTAACAAAAATAATAAGGAGATAAGTCAATGGTAACTGGCTTCTCAGTCTCCAAAGTGGTATATTAAAGGCCAGGTTGGCCCTCTTAGGAATGATAGATTTCTCCTTTTTAACAGCTTTCAAAGTAAAATTTCTACTTTTGACACCATGCTTGTTTCTCAAGTGATTCTTTTGCTAATTTTATTCCAAATGGATACTTTCCATTTAAAAGTTGTTGAAAATCCCATTGCTAATTTGATATATACATTCTATGATTTGGTGTTCAATGCTGGTATGTACAATTTTCAGCCACACATTCACAAAATAGTTATATGCTAGAAGTTAGAAATTTTCATTTAAAATTCTGAATACAATATCTTTTGATCTGTAAACATCAAGAGAGATTTATAATAAAAGATACTTAATAGTGAAAGGAATGACAATTTATCTCTTAAACTACTATCTTCATAAAATATAATTCATACCAATGAATTTTTAGGTGTGTGTATGGGATGATTTGTTTGAATGAAGGAGAATTTGTTTCTTCCTGATTTTGGCATAAATATTTTAAACTCTGTCATCCAGACAAATTTCTCAATCAATTCAAATTAAAATAGTAACAATATCTTCAGATGCTTTTCAATCAATAACACTAAAATAATAATATATTCTTTTGTCTCATTCTGTCTTCAAGAAGAGAAGATGATTTGAAGACTTTAATGATATAACTAAATTATTTTGAGTGCATTGAATTGTTTTGAATATGTATACTCCTTTTTTTATAAGAAAATATATGCCACAGCATATGCTCATTTATAAGCCAAACAATAAGACAATCAGCATGGACAAAACATGAAAGCAAGTTTTCAAGACTACCCAACACCTGTTATATCCAAAACGATGTTTCACGTTCATACAGACCAAAAGTTCAATTTTCAAATAGCTTTTAAAACTGGATTTACTACACAATGAAATACTGTTTCAGTACAATCTATGGCAAAAGGAATAATCAACACACACATATATATAGAAGGCATAGAAAATATTTGGTAAAATATTAAAAGTTTTTAAGGTCTCTCGTAAATAGAAGCTTAATCCCCTCCATAAAATATGTATCAATAAATGGCCTTTTTCAGCATAGGTTGAAAAGAAATGCATGCTCAAAGGACAAAACAGCACTATTTTAATGTGTTCTCAATGTGTAACTATCAAAACAAAAAATGTTGATGAATATAAGATCATGTATTTTCAAAGAAACCAGACATATCCTTTGTAAATCTAGCAGCAACGGATGCTTCCATGAAAAGAAATAACACAACAAATTTAGGAATTGTGAAAGTTAGCAAAAGATCTATCTTTTCCTAACAGTGGTTTTCAATTGTTGTACCCAAATAATTCAACAAATAAGTGTTAAAATGTGCAAAAGAATCATGTTGAAAACAAATTATACTTTGAATAGATACATGATTTGGGGCCAGTAATTCACCCAATGTCTCTTTGCAGGAAATTAAGTCTGTGCACTTGTCTAAATGATGAATGAGAAGGATACATGGTCCAATTTGATAACCATGCATCATATCAGCCCACATATTGATTAAAAATTTTGCTATTGTGCATATAGTCTTGTTGCATGCAGGATTTCATGTAACAAACAGTTTGGTTATTTAAACAGCCAGACATGAGATTGGTTTGGAATACAGAAAAAACTTAAATTCATAAAATAATGCCTTGAGTCAAACATAAAATACAAAAAAGTACAATTTACTGAACAATATTTTAGGTGTAGCGAATGGTGCTAGGCCCGAACTCCCAATCTTTATGGTTAGTAGCCGAGTATTATACCGATCAAGCAAAAGGAACCCTTCAGCTTGAAGGATATTAATTGGCTTATATAGCAATCACCACAATATAATAAAAAAGGTTATAAAAAGTATTGAGATTTTAAAAATATTGTAAAATTATTACACGAAAAAGGATTAATTTCAAGAATGATAGAATTTGATTCTGAAAACGCCGAAATCTCATTTCTACATAAATGTGTTATGTCTAAATAGTTTATCTCAAGTGAAATTTGCTTTGTTGATAAATAACATGTACATGGAGAAGCTTCACAGCATCAAACATTGCATGCAGAGAATAATCTTGAACATTTAAAGTATGCACTCTCTATAAAGTAAAATGGGTACATGCTTTCCTCAAGTGAAATAAGTAAATGCCTCAGAATTAGATCATATGCAATAGCTTTCATGCTGGAAGACAGATTCAGTTCAAATGGAATAAAGCAGTTTCTTCCAATAAAAAAGTTTTGGTCTGTTCTGCATTTCATTTGCGAGCTATGAAAAATCAATCTTTATAGAAACTGTAGAAAACACACAGTAAGATTTGTAGGTTGGTAGTTTTCAATTCATATATCAAACCCTATATAGCCTCTAAATAGGCAGTCAGTATCTATCTGCCGTCCTATACATTAGATGGACACTTTGAAGCCCTGCACTTGTAAAGCATTGTATGATACTCTAAAACTGAGCATGCAAATGGCATAGCCTGAATCCTCTACTAATGCTTAAGGACATCATTTGCATAGATACTTTCAACAACAAAAAAAAGATTAATTTCAGACTTCTAGATCCCTTTTAAAATTTTACCAGATATTTTACAAATACACACATATGCATTTAAACCATCATATCAATTTCAAAATATTAATGTGCAGTAAGAAAAGTACCGGGCTTCCAACAAGGATGAGGATGAGAACTGCTAGCAGCATTGTGCCAAATCAACTGCCGACATCCATCATAAGCTAAAGAGTATTCGTCATCGCCTATTCCATAACCCTCCTACAACAAAAATAAAATAATTTATGCACACACAAAAAAATTTTTCATTAATAAAAACGAAATGAAAGTTTCAGCTATTGAATTAGAGAAACAAATGCTACTACCTACATGATTTAGGAACTTGCTGTTGCGTGTAGCCCATCCAATTTGCATTACACCTGAAGTAACAATAGTGACTTCATAGTACCACACACCAGAATCCACTTGAAAAGTGCATCGCACACTTTCAAAGGAGGATGCATCACACCGAGCCTTAAAAATTTAGAAGTATATAAATAATTTTAAATTTATGGATTTAGCTTGACTTTTTTTAATCATGCTAAATATTAATTCAACAATAACAGCACATACATTGTCCTGCCTCATTGTAAGAACCTGAACATTGGTATTTGAAAAATATAACAGCTGAATATCTCTAAAAAACATAATAGTATTTATGAGCATTTTTACACAAATTTCATATTTCAGTAAATAAAAATACTATCAAAACATTGGTGTTTTCACATAAATAAAATTGTAGGAAATGAGCACGCAGGTGATGCAAAACGAAAACAATTTTGCCTTTGAAGGGAGAAACACCATATTGCGATGCTAAAAATTCATATGCACATCATTTGTGTACTCAGTGGTAGGAATCATGGGATCATCAGACTAACAACAAATTCCATTTTATAAAACCCTCTATTACAGTTTGGACTGGTCATTCAGTGATTGGGACCTCGAAGTCATATTGACTCGATTCTGCATTGGACATACTAGCTTAACCCACAAATATCTTTAGTTTGGTAATTGAACTCCTTTGTGCTCAACGTGTCAAGTTGTTTTAATGATTCGTCATATTTTTATTGAATGTCCTGACAATTTTACAATTTTTTAACTCTTCATCCTTGGATATGCAAACTCTTTTGTGGAAAAGTCTACCCCAAAACATGTTTAAGTTTTTAAAAGCAATTGGAATTTATCACTTTATTTGAAACTAGTTTTTTATTGCTTAACTCTTCATCATCTTTTTATCTTTTTTTAAATTTTATTTCTTGCATCCTTTTTAAAAAAATTATGCACTTTTAGTCTTTTTTGTTTGAACAAACGTATGGTGCAGTATGGCCTTTTCTGGCTCTTGTGCCACTAAAACAAACAAAACAAACCATAAATAAAAAAAGGTCTATCATGAAAAAAAGTTTTAACGTTAAATGTATATGTAAATATACTATAAACAATTTTGTATTTCTTAGTAAATATAAAAAGGCCTTTATATAAAGTATAAAATTAATGTTTTTAATGTAAGGTATACAAAAGAACACAAACAAAAATTTTGAAAATTCAGCAGATTTTCATATAACACAATTAAAAAGCCATCAAATGAACAAATACCAAAGGAAATTTTGAGTAAATAAAATTTATTTACAAAGAAGCCATTCGCAAATAAATAAATTGTGCTGTGTAGTTTTCAACAATGTTAAACCTTACAATACAGGACTTTTTATCTTGTTGTATGAGTCTAATGTGTATCTATATCAATATCCTGATAATTTAGAAATGTATTTTTATCAAAGAAAAATACAGTTAACAAACAGAATACATACATCTAATATTAAAAACACGTTTTGAATAATAACATACAAAAAAAGAAAAAGATACCGAGCATGGGAAAAAATTGTATTTTAAAATCCATTGTATATCACAAAATAAAACTTTTCGAATATTGTATAAACATATATAAAATTCATAATCCAAACTGAAAATCATCACTTACAGACAAGCCATCAGCAGAAATCTTTAAATATTCACTCACATCATTACTATTGAGCATAGCATTTAAATTTGTCCTATCAACATTTTCATATGTAAATGGTCTTCCCTAAAAAAAAGTTTAAAAAGAAATCAGCTATGAATATTTCAATGAAACATGTCTGAACATAATTTCTTGAAAGGCCAAGCACCACATGCTCTTGCAAGTTAAACTATATTTTTATTCATTTTAATAGTTTCATTGAATTAGTAACTTTAGTATTGTAAACAATCAAAAAAACTTTGTCTTGCATTTATTGTTTAAAAAAATATAACATTTCCTATTAATTACATTTCATATAATCACATGTTCAAAATGATAATTTTATAGGTTTTATTTGCCTCAGTAATTAACTTATTTTTTAAAATCAGAGATTTTGTAAATGCAATTGCAACACATTATTAAAAGCTGATTTTTTGAAATGCTCATGCAGATAATAAAATCTTTATTTTTTGCCTACGGATTTTTGTTGACTCTGAAAACCGCATCCCAAAACATCATCATGGTTCTTGACATGATAACCCCCCCATTAATTAAGGAAAGAAGAAATGCCTGTTATTACTATATTTCTGACATTATATATAAATTTATTTTGAAGAAAATAGACATAGACAAAATGCGGTACACACATATTAAGGTGTCAATCATTTTTGCCAAATCAAAAAACGTCCACCAAAATTGGTTTGCCACATAATCAAAAGCATTACAGAATTTTGGCTACCAAAATGAAATTTAATGTGGTTGGCAGATCGAGATCAATGATCTAATAATTAAGTACCCAAAACGCATAAATACAGATAAATTTCAAACCATTTACATCTATAAAGATTATCAATGAATTCTTATTAAATATATCTTAATACATCATTTAGATTTGGTTAGTAAAAACGAAAGTCAGAATACTTTCCATCAAAAAAAGCAAAAAGTTCCCCTGAAGTATATAAAAAGGAATTAAATGTACTTTTTAAAGAGTTAAACAATATTTTACATCTTGACAATAATTTTGGAGAAATACTGCACAAACATTTGCAGTAATCAAAGAACTGTGCAAACATATTAGCAGCACTAATGATAAGATAAACATGGGAATATTTCTTCCCTTTTATGTATTTAAGGTGAGATCTACCCTTACCCTCTCCGAAAAAGAGAGACGATAATCTAATATTGCTTTTATATTTATGATTTTCAAGTGATACAAGGTAGAACAATGTTAAAAAAGACACAACAATTATTCTGCAAGTAGTAAGAGAAATACAGAATGTCTCAGGAAGCAGAGTGACTCAACATGACTCAGAAAGTAATTGTTTTATGTTTAAGTACCTTGCAAAAGAATTAAAATTCTGAATGCAGAATTTTATTATTACAAATAGATATATTACTAAATATTTGAACTATCCTGCAAAAAGTAGGAGACATTTAACTTTAATGTAAAAGATATTTGCAGGGGAAAAAATCTAAAAAGAGCAAATAAGATGAAATATGGACTTTGTTAAGATAGCAAGTTCCAAATGTTTTATGAAACTGATTTTTAGCAAAACTCAGTTTCAGTTCCTTCAAGAATTAGTTTTTTTATTATTTTCTTTTACATTTTTTTAAAGTAAATTCTGTTATTCTCTGCTACCTCTTTATAAAAACAAAACAAAAATAAATTTATTTTTATCATTTTTTAAATCTAAACTCCTCCAAAGTTCTTCAACAGTTCTCAAAATGCTGCAAACCATAACTTACAAGACAATTTAAATTACTAAACTTAACCTATGCGAAAAGGAATCTATTTTAGATTTTTAGCTAAATGATAATAATTTTAAAAAGTAGTTTCATTTTGGATTTTCAATTCAGAATTTAAAAACTTGTGAGAAGTTTAAATAAAAGGTATCATTTTTACATGATATAAATATGTGTACATAAAAGTTTAGAAAAGATATCACATTTTTAACTACTCATTTTTTCCTAAACTCTCGAATTGGTTTAAATTTTTGGTTAAATTTCTATGAATTGGACTAAAAAGTCCCCCTTCTATTTCTGCTGGTACTTACAGTCTACTAGCATAACTAATTGTGGTTTACATGCATACCATATTGCAATTATGTTATATATATAATGGGGAGAAAACAGCATCTGGAAAAATATTTATTTTGAACATGTAAAAAAAACTAATGATAATTTTAAGAAATTCTTTACAATAAAAAAAATAACCCCCATTTAAAAAATTTTTCAAAAGAGTGATACTTACTTCTTTTATGACTGCCAAGATGTTTCATATAGAAAAAGAAGAAAACAAAATTAAAATGCATGAACCAAATTTTTTTTCTATAACTGAAAGTAACATAAATTTTAGTTACAGAAGTTAGATATGACAAAAATGAAATAAAAACAGAAACAATGATTAGCCTTCTTTTAAACTCTAGATATAATTTCAAATAATTTAGCTTATAAGTATGATTATATATATATATATATATATATATATATATATATATATATATAT
>JAOUZG010032936.1:4014662-4037974 GCA_026289955.1 Argiope argentata | reverse complement strand
ATATAACATAAAAGCATATGCATTGTTTTGCAAATAAGGAGGCTGAATAGAGAAAAACACTTTTGAAAATTTTAGAACATTGCTTTAATCATAAAATGGGAGGCATAATTCACATACAAGCAAGAAACGATGAGACACGTCCATCTACAACAAGACCAAAATATTTTTCCCAGTGATTTTATACTATGAGATTCTGATAGAGAATCTTTGACACATGTAGATTCAGGAAAGGAAAATATATGTATCTTTCAAAAGAATTTGCAAAGCATGACAATTTTTTATTATTTTACTAGGAGTGTGAGTGCTCCATTAATTAAGTAAAAAAGGTGGAATTGAATCAGAAAATAAGATAACATAATAGAAATCAGTTAATATGGTTAAAATGAAAATAAAAATTAGGTAATTAATAAAAAATATATGTACAATATTAAAAATTTTGCTAAAAGTTTTTATTTATATATTTTGAAGGAGAAATGTTTACATTTTGAGAAAAGTTATATTTACTGTTTCTTTTTATGTGTGTTAAGAACAGTAAGTTCAATCAATAAGCCATTTTAATGAGCAAAATGCCTTTACATTTTACATTTTAAATATTAGATATGAAACTGAAATATACTAATAAGACAGCATTGAGGTTGGAGTGGATGGCAAACAGCTAGCATGATATGTAAAGAAGTTGTTTAGCTATTCAATAAAACATCACTGAATTATTTGCAGTAGACAAAATAATATCAGAAGGGCTTTTTTGACTGCACAAATTTATAGATTCTTGTGGTTTAACAGAAATATTACTTAAAAAAAAGCAATTAAATTAAAAGTGTACATGAATTTCTATACTCTTTCTAACATAAAAACGTTTGTATTAAAAAGCTTAGAACAATATAATAGCTGTAAAGGCACGATAGGAGAATCCCCTCTCCATTCATTGTGTATTCTTCCCCAGAGAAATGAAAACCTCCAAAAATTAATGGAAAATTCAGAATGGTGGTGGAAATATTAAATGAGATTTGGTGTGTTTTTGGTTTTTGGCAAATTTGAATTTGGGGAATCTACAGATCACCTGCTGTAAAGTTGCATAGGAGAAAAATAAGTATATTTGTGAGTATTTTTCACAAATCTTGAAATTCCTAATATAAGAAAGTAAATAATCTAGAATTCGAAATAACTTTTGCAAAAAGATAAATAAATACTTTAAAAAATTTTTTAAAAAATTGACAATAGATAATTGGATTTTAAATGAGATTAATGGGTTAATAAATAAGTTTGAACTTGAAACTATAACAACAAAAGCTTATTTAACAAAACAAAGCAAAAGAAAATGAAATTGAATGGAAGAACAAAAAATTAGATAAAGATTCAAAATATGAATTTCAATTTTATAAGTGATTTTCTGGAGTAAGATTTGTTCTTTCTTTCAATCACTTGTGTTATGTTGAATATTTGGACCTATAAGTCACAGTTATCAAATCACCCACAATATCACAAACATTTTCCGGAATGAAAATGCTTACCATGGCAACGATTATCATGTCAATAGATTACATCTATGATTTGGCAGGGAGGGAAGGACAAAAATATGAAAATTCGTTGAGATATGATTTGAGTAAAATCCATTATCAATGAGCCTCTATGTCATGTAATGAGTAACTATGCAAAATTTCATGTCAATCGGGTGTTTAGTTTCGGGGATCTCTTGATGAGCCATTGGTATTTCGCTTATATGTAATATATAGATAATAGATAAACCGTGCTACTATTTATCAGAACAAAATCAGGAAGCAATTTTTATCACTAATGCATATGAATAAAGGATATAGAAATAAAAATATTCAAATTAGGAAAAAACAGAATAAGAGTAGGGGAGAAAAATCAATATCCAACAAAAACAGTACATTGCAATGGATACATAAGAAAATTATATACACAAAATGCAAATTTTTTCACAGGCGAAATTTACAGAGAAAATCAGACAAAACATATTTTGAAAGAATATTTTAAAATTGATTAATTATTATAAAATAAAATCTGAAAGCAATTACACCTTGATACTTAACTCAAAGGCCATAAGATTCAAAAGTATCATTAGCGCAAACTGACTTCCCTTTTCCCATTCTATTCTTATTTCAATGATGTAATGTTCTAAAATCAGTTATGTTTAGTGTTTATCTTTTAAATCTTCTTTTCCCTGATTGAAGAAAACAGAGTTGCTAGGTATCAAGAAGAAAATACACCAGCTATCTGATGGTAATACAATTTCTAAAAGAACTGGCTAACACATTTCTTTAAAATAGCTGGATGTATACAAAATGATTTCATATTATTTACAAAACACTTCACAACTAAAAGACATATTGGCAAAGTGCAAAGACTAATTTAATTTTTAAAAATCACCTTAGAGAAAAGTAAGAATCAACCATTATCTAATTTTTTATAGTAGAATAATAAATTCGAATGAAATAAATTAAGCTCTATATTTATTAAATATTCATTTTTATACAAATCTATTTTTATATATATATAATGCTTATGTGGACGCAAAATCAGGCTGCATTTGTTAATCACCGTTTGGAAACACTTCAATCTCGGCAGCGAACACACACACACAGTTAGATAAAATTTTCATGCGAATGCAATTCTTGCATCTCTCTAAAAAATGTTAAACAAAATAATAATAATAATAATAATAAATAACACACAAAATTTTTACGATTAGTTTAAGTCATGCCGTACTGATTTTGAAACGAAATCGTCGAAAAAGAGAAGACAGGTCGACTGAAAATGCTGCCAAATCATTCATCCAGTCGTAATGAACGAGATAGAGTTAAACGTTTATGAGAATGGAGCGAAGTTTCCAAATTACAAGAGCATAGTTATGGGACTATCAGAGTTTTGTTCTTGCCAGGCACATTACTGGGAAAAAGAAGTAAATTAAGTGGTAAATACATGAAATGTTGTCATAATAAAAAAATAATTGTTTTGGTACATCTGTTGAATTTACCGGAAATATTGAAAGACTTGCTGATCAATGATTTAATCGAAGGAAGAAACTATCGAAAGCATACAAGAGAAAAGAATTCCGCTTTAGCTTTTCCTTCCAAGGCAGTTCAAATTAAACTTCCGCTAGAAACATGGCCATATTGCTATTGGATACATGGTCAGATATACCACATGGTTTTTCCTTTATACAGTGATCATAACAAACCAGGTTATGGTCAGTTGTATGTGTTTGATACAGGTGAACCCACGGAAAAATGCATGAAGAGAAATGATGGATGTTTGCTATCTGTGATGTGAAGACTGGATTCTATGTTGAGAGCAATCAATCCGTTCAGCGATCGTTACCTGAAGATGCATAGTATAATTGAAGAAAATCCTGCTACAAATATCAGGATGGTTTTCATGGAGACTGGAAATTTAGATGTACATAGATATAACCAACCTTTACAAAAACAGAGATTGCAGCAATAATTGCTAGAGATAAAGGTGAACCTCATGCTAAGCGGGACATCTGTATTTATCTTGTAGGTAACAACTGCAAAAATATTTCTTCTTTAAACCAATGTTAAGCTATTATGCTGTTCATGTTTGTTATCCTTCAAAACAAAATACTGTAAAACTACATGATGATATAAATTTCAGCACAGATATGCCTCAAGAACTAAACGGTAGAGCTATTGTAATAGTTACTAATGGTACTTCCATTTTAATAAATGATCAGGTATTGAAATATTTGCCTAGGGAAACATTTATAAAACTGTTGATAACATAGGTAATGATGATGCTAATAACAGACTAGAGTTACAATTTCTTAATTATATAACACCTACAGGAATGCCACCATATAAATTGTATTTAAAGCCATGGCATATTATTAAGTTATTGCAAAATGTAGCTCCAACTAAAGGTTTGTGTAATGGAACTTGCTTAATTATAACAAAATTGCAACATAAAATTATAGAGGCAAAATGCATTAATTCTGCAAATAATGAAACATATTTTAAACCATGAATACTTCTTATATCTTCGGACAGAAAAATATGCCATTTAAATTTAAACAGAAGCAGTTTCCAATTTATTTAGCTTATGGTATAATAATTAATAAAGCCCAAGAACAAACCTTTGATAAAATTTATTTTATGCTAAATAATCCTATTTTTAGTCAGTTATAAGTAGGCTTCTCATGTGTTAAATTCTTTGACTCATTTATCATTATGGCACCAAATACAGAAATTGAAAATTATGTATCTCAAGAAGTTTTAAACAAATAATTTCTGGTTGATGTAAAAATTTTAATTTCTCAATTTTTTGATCAGCATTTCATTCAAAATAGACTAAATATAATATTCTCTTGGCAAAGAAGACCGGAATTTTTTGCACAATGTTATCAATTTTAAATGTAAAATTATATCAGGATTATAAATTTCAATTTCCAATTGTCAACATATTTCAGGACATATTCTCTTCTCTAACATGTCTTTTTCTGTTTGTTGTCATTGATTGTTTATAATTTAAGAAAATCTTTCACTAAATTTTCTGTAAATAGTGATTTTTAAAATTTTGTTTCTATGGTATAGTTGCCAAATTTGAAAAATTGAGAGCAAAGCAGTTTTTTTAAAATTTGTTTCAGTGGTGGATGGATATAGTTCCTAAATGAGAAGTTATTTGTTTTTACAAAAAACTTTTCTAAGATTTAATTTTCAAATATACTTTTTGCCTAACATTTTTTATTTCTTTCATAGTTTGATTATATTTTGGAATAAATCGAATCTGAATATATCTGTTGCTAGACTCAAGTGGTTCAGTAGACAGCGAGCAAGCGTAGCGAGCTTATATACATAAAATACTACTAGAAATTGTTGTATATTTTATACTACCATTGAAATCAAGTTATATAAAATATTTTCATTTGAAAAATCTTTTTAAATGATCATCATTGCACATTTGAGATTATTAATTATTTGAAGAAAAATATATGTGGATAAAAAATAAGCACTTTTAAAGCCCTTATATAAAGATTTCTGATGGTCAATATATTAATATCATTGACCGTAATTGAAAAATAGCAATGATTTTATATATAACAACTCAATTACATACTTATTAAAATAAAGTATGAATAAACTTAATATGAAGATCAGAAGTATTCAGTTAAGTACTGTTTTTTAGTGGGCACAAGATGAGAAATACAAATAAGGGTAAGATGTTTGCACTTTTTGAGAAATCCCGAATTGATTGCTTTCACAGTGTCTAAACACTAGGGGAAATCTGAATCACTGTCACTGCAATATCACAAGAAAAAAAAAAGCAAAATCTGAATCTCAACAGATACTACAGTATATCCCGTCTCTTAAGAGGTTCTCCCATGAAAAGGATAGAGATAATTTGAATTCACAATATTACAGGACTTGCAAGGAAAGCAGGAACATTTCAACTTATCCAGCAGCCTCTCACTGATGTACTCATGATGCCCTCAGTGTGAAGGGATTCAACAATAGCAGGCAACCTTTTTTGTTGTCCTGATTACGATACAATTATTTCACTTTGATAATAATAAAAAAATGCAACAGTGATATAACAATAATGTGATATAGGAATAATGGCAAACTCTTTGAGATATGAGGTAATAAGGGATAATAATAAGCATAATCAAAGATCAAAGCATCAGTATATTAGAAGGTTGAATATACACACAAAAAAATACACTTTAATAAAAAAAAAATGTATTGAAATTTTTTAAATAATCAATTTGTAGTTTCAGAAAATGAAAGCAACCCACCCAGCAACGATTGGCTGTTTCAAGTTACATTTTTTAACTACTTATTATCGAAGATTAAAAAAAAAATACAGATCCAAAAAATATGTAAAGTATTTAAATAATGTACAAAATATGTACAGTATTTAAATAAAAACTCACACAAATTATCTAAGCACCACTGGGCACAAAATCCTACTTGTTTCTGTGCATAATTTGGACTGTTAACATAAGCTTCAAGCTTTTCTAAAGGATTTGCTGGCTTTGACTGGAGTTGCTGATTTATCGTGATTTTATTGACACCTGAAATAAAATAAATAAAGATTAAAATGAAATCAATTATCCATATTTCAATGTATCATATTAGAACATAATTTCTTGAAAGGTCAAGCACCACGTACTTGTTCAAGTTAAATTATATTTTTAGTTATTTTAATTGTTTCATTAAATTAGTAACTTTTGCATTGCAAATCCAAGTCAATGTTGTTGAAAGAAGGATTTTAAAAAATCACAACTTAAAGCCATGGATACCCAACTTGGTTCAAGATGAATGGGAAGATAAACTTCCTGCTGAATGTTTGAACAGTCTCAAGTATGACTACTGCTTATTTGTAATTTGAACTATAGATGGTGTGACTAATGATTTTCAGGATATCATAAATATTGAAAATTTTGGGTAACCATATTTGAAGACTGGTTAATTTTTCTGTAAAGGTTTATTGAATGTTAAAATGAAAAAAAAAAAGACATTTTATGGTAACGAGTATCAGTATAAATGCCTCAGTAAGTACCAGGTGATTAAGTCTGGGTAGCTTTACAATCAGTCAGATAAAGACTGCTAAATTCATGCACAGGAAAGATAGATCTTACATTATGGTAACAAGGTAGTCCCCCAAAACTTATGAAGTGACTCATCTTAATAATTACTCATTCACACTAAAAGTTAAACTATTTATTTTACTCAGCACTATGTCTACTATAAGAAAACAGAAAATAAATTGAATTTAAAGAAAAAATTTCGTGCAAAGGTTATGAAAAAGATTTATAGAACAAAAGCTAAAAATGATGTTATCTCTCAGAAAGTGTGCGCATGTGTGCGTGCATGTGTGTGTAATATTTAACTTATACTCTTTTCTAAGAACAAAATCTATGGAAGTTTCTTTTAGCTATAAGTCTAGATGTTTTTAAGTGAAAAAATGTTTAGTATACCTCCATACATATATTTTTCTATAGCTCCAGAAAAGTCTGAAATAAATAAATTTTCCTTACTTGTTTGTGCAAATTTTTCTAAGGCAATTAGTGAGAATAGGATCACAGACGTGTTCATGCTAGGATCCTGGAAAAGAAGAAAGGAAAAAATATAAACAATCAAAATTTCAATAATTAGAAGAATTTAACATTAAAATTTAAAATCATTCATATTTCTTCTTATCTCCATCATGGTCTGACTCCGTCAGACCAGATCAAATAAACCATTGACTCTAAGTTGGTCAGTGACTGTCCAAGGTGATGAATAAATATCCCTTACACTGAGGTCAAGGATGTAAGAGGGAGTGGCCAGGAAGATTTGGCATTTAGGACAAAAGGGAAAGGATTTCTTTCGCCCAGAGAATTTAAGACATTTTAGGCGTCCACTGCCAAATCGTAAAATGTAAGTATGGGATGGCCTATCTCCTGAGATGGAAAGAAAGAAACCTGGGTAAGACCCCTTGTACCAGTTGTTTGATGGAGGAACCAGTCAGTCTTCTCTGAAGGCAGATTTTTTTTTTTATGGAGAAAAGCTCTAGATAGGTCAGTTTGATAGAAGTGGGGGTATTTTGAAAGCAACCCTCTTTGGCCAGATTATCTGCAATTTCGTTGCCATGGATGTCTACATGTGATGGCAACCAGTGAAGATGTATTTGGTGATGTTGCGGGATGATCTTAAGATTATGGTGGATCGAAATACTTGTACGACCTTCAGCATTTAGTCAATTTTTGAGATGTTGAAGCGAACTGCAGTTATTTGAGAAGATCCAGACATCACCAAAGTTTTTCTCTTCAGAAACCGCCTCAAGACAAATCTCAATTGCGAGGAGTTCACTTCTGAAGACAGTGCAAAAGTCAGGGTTACTTTGGAATAAAAAGACTCTGCAATGAGGGGTTTCAATGTAAAGTCCACTCCCTGCTGTATTATTGATTTTACTGCCATCAGTGTAAATCTTAATGTCTATTTTGGGAATGTTATTTATGATTTCCAAGGCTAATTGCTTGAGGTGGTCTGGAATAAAGTATTTTTTGTTGACAGAATCTGTGAATCTGAAATAAAAATGAAATCTAGAAAGATCTTTAGAAGGGTTTGAAAGGAGTTGTAGGGAATGAGGTTCTACTTCATCTAGATGCAAAAGTTGTTGAGACATGACATGGCTGAAGGGGCTGTTTTTCCTAAGTCTTTGGTTGCATTGCCAAGAGTTTAAATAACTTGACGTCTTATTCTGTTGACCATAGCTGGTGGGCTCACAGTAGTATTTGATGAGGTTAACCTGTCTTCTGAGTTGCAGTGGTTGCAGATCTGCCTCAAAGAGGACAATATTTGATGGGCAACTACGCCTAAGTCCAGTAATGATAGGGGCAGCACTAAGCTGCACTTTTTCCAGCTTTTTCAGGTTAGTGACAGAGGCACAACAGTAGACTGGAAATCCAAATTCAAGAAAAGGCCTGATGAGAGTGTTATATGTAGATCTGAGTGTAACCGCATTAGCACCCCAGTCTCTGCCTGCAATGTATTTCATAATATTAAGCCTTTTCCTACCTTCAAGGTAATATTTTCGATCTGTTTATTACAAGTGAATTCAGGAGTAAATCCTAAGTATTCAGGTTATTTATCGTAGGGCAAAAACTGACCCTCGAACAGTAACTTCGGTTGGTAATTGTAGAGGTGTTTATTTTTGGAAAAGAATGTAGTAATAGATTTGAGGGGATTGAAATTGAGCCTAGAGTTGTGTGCAAAACTTGATAAGGAGCCCAATCATTCATAGCTAAAAACACAAGTATTAAAATAAATGAATGAATACAAAAATACTTTAAATTTGCAAATTTTACAAAACCAAATTTATAACAAACCTGAACATTGTACTTGTAATCCAAAAAAATATATATTATTTCCTATACTACATTTCAATTCCCCTATTTAAAATAGTGAGGTAACCAGTTCTAGCCACTGGTATATTTCTTCTCTATTTTTGTTTCATATGACCTAGAAATGGCATGCTCTCCCCACAATTCCTTTTTGCCAGAAATTGAAAAAAGTATATTTCATTATGGATAGGAAATAATAAAAAAAAGAAAGAAAAGAGAGAAAGAAAATAGTTTTTATAAGTGTAAAAAGCAAGATTCTTCAATAGATGTAAATTTAAACAAGGTGTAATTCCTGGAACAGTAACATTTTGGGGCAAGTATTCAAATATTTTTATAGTATTCTTCACATGTGTATATACACATACACACACACATTTATATGCAATACAATACATATGTGTAAGTTTTAGTAGCTCTACTAATAATCAAGTAACTTGTAGACTTTATTCAAGTGACAATATTTTCCCTCGTCCTTAGATTTTTAGGATCACTAAGCTCTGTCAAAAATAAATATCGAATTTTTTTCTTCTTCAATTATGCCTCTTTTGACAATGTTCTTCTTTAATTGTTTAATCCAAAATGAAAAGATTTTCATTTAAAAAAGTACCACTGTCTGAAATTTTTAAAGAAATAGCAAAAAAATATTTAATTTCAGTCATGATCAGTTTATCCTGATAAGCATTTAAAATATGATCACTCATGGCAGATCCAGGATTTTTTTTTAAATTCAAATCAATATATATATATTTTATATTATCAAAAAAATAGAGAACTTTCATAAAAATATTTTCTATTCAGTATGCAGAACAAAACTTGAAACAGTGAAAATTCAGAATCTGTAACTTCCAGGAAATCAGCAGATTCCTGGATTAACTTTAAGTTTTGTTGCAAAAGGCAGATCTGCATATAGTCAGCGTACCTCAGAGGTATAGTATGCATTTGCAAAGCACATCAGAGGTTTGAATCCCAGCTGAGTTACATTCATCAACGGTTGAGCCTAATTTTGAATTTCTTGTTATTCATTTCTTAATGTTCGAGAAGCTTCCATTATTTTCTATTAAATTCTTTGGGTATTGGATCTTCATGATAATATAGACCAATCTTTTTTTTAGAGTTAATAGTTTTGGTTGATAAATATCAAATGAATGATTATTAATGAATAAATATTTCACAGATTTATACCAAAATAGCAATAATTGTTTTAATGATCAAGCAAGAAAGAGGAAAAATCATGTTATTTCTGACAATAAATATTATTATATTAGACAAGAAATTATTGCAACATATAAATTTATAACTACTTCAATGTCCAATTCAAATTGAATTGACTCTCATAATTAAAATGTTCACAATATTCAAATACATAGAATACACATTTCTATTTCATCCTGAAAATTTATTATTAATTTATATTTGTATAATTTTATAGAAAAAGTTTTTTAAAAATCATGTTTTTACACAAAAATAATTAATACAACATTTATTAAAAAAAATAAGACTTTTTACTTCTTCCAAAATAGTTTCAGCTTTAGCTATTTTTCAATGATTCGCATGAGGTTTGTCCTTATCATTTGAATTTTTGCTCTTAACCTTTGTTCATATTCTTTAAATTTTTATTCTTACCCTATCTTGAACCTTCATATACTTGTCCAATGGATGTTGAACAGGCAGAGTGATACAGACACCTCATTCCCTCAGACATAAATTTAGGAGGGACAGCTTACATTATATCACTTTTTCAAAGATGAAGAGGCCTCATCAAATTACAAAACCCTTTCAGCTTGTAAATGTGCCTCTGTGTACCTTGAAGAAATGACCACATGGCCACAGCTTCATTTACTATCAATAATTCTAAGCATCATTTAAAAAAAAATTATTTGCTAAGTGTGCACATTTTACTAAGGAGAATAAACCCACAAGAGAATCAGAATAATATATTTTTTCTAACACATTTTGTATTGAATTAAAATTTTAAAAATTAATTAAAATAAAGCATTAAGCTTTGGTACAGAATAATTATATATATGGCCTTAAAAATAGTTAGCCTTCCTATTTAAAGATGCGGTTTTTCTGAGACATTCAGCATGGCTTCAAAATATCAAATGCCGACAAAAATAAAAAGCATATTTCAATGACACACACACACACACACACACACACACACATATATATATATATATATATATATATATATATATATATATATATATAACTTTTTTTTTTGAGGAATGAAGTGTTTGTATTAAACCATAATACTGACAGTTCTTAAATTTCCTTCTACAGTTTGAATATTATAAATATTAATATTATATATAACACAAACCTGTTATAACCAACATACATTTGATTATAATGCATTTGAAGAGATTAATACTTCTAAATTTCCAAAATGAACAAGTAATTTATCAGATTTAAATACATCTTAAGTACCTCCCCCCACGAATCTAAATAGGACTTGCAGGGGAGAAAAAGAAGAAAAAAAATCATAATTTAGTTAGAGCAGGGAAAATACAAATTATCCAGTTCTAAAAACAGCAGAGAAAAGGTTATATCAGAAATTTTATCAATTATTTGGCTTAAATAAATGTTAGCATTCCTATAACTGAGTTCACTTTAATAATAACTTCACCATTTAACTAAACAGAATTTTTCTACTGAGAAATAAATACCATTTGCTCGATTTTTGCACTAAACTAATAACATTTTCAGCCTTTTTAGCAATATATATTTTAATGAAAGCTATTGCATGAAGTATATTTTTTTAATTTCTTACTAGGTTAGAAATAAATCCTAAGAATATTTCGATTTTTTTAATGTAAGTTTTCAGATAATTTCAACTGGATTAATTGAAATAGTTATTTATAATGGAATTCCTTATTAATAATTAATAAAATTTGTTTTTAAATAAGAAGTCCTAAATGTTTCTTTTTTTAAAAAAATATTAAATTAAAAAGAAAGTGGTAACCCACAAATTAAAATTATCATTTAATTTTTCATTTTTTTTGTTATGAAATACATTTAATTTTTTAAAAAGTAACATATAGAAAACTACAGAAAGAATTTTCTTTTAATCATTAAAAAATGGCACAAAATAAATATTTATAATAGATGAGGAAAACTATATTTTTAATTAAAAAAAACATTTATCTGACTGGACACTTGAAAAACGTATACAGAAGATGGCATCTTCAAAAATTGATAAAAAGAAAATCTCACAAGAAATAAATACTTTAATGGAAATGTAGATGACAGGAAATGATAAAACTATGTCATTCTTTCGACCTTAAGTCAAGAGTGAGGGCAATGTCAAACCCTTTTGTAAGTGCAGAAAAATGGCACTGCCTTTTCTTGTGACAGGAAAGGATTTTTTTCTCTTATGTTAACTGAGAATTGTTGACTTGTGAGTCAGTTAGCCAACGAAAGGGGAAATGGATCTCACGGATCTGTAAAGGAATTTTTTAAAATATTCTTGAATTGGACAGAAAGTTCATTTTAATTATAATGAATTTGAGTACTCCATCCTTGTAGATCAAATAAATAAAATACAACAGCTCTTTTTTTAATGAAAAAAAATAAAGCATTTAGATAATTCTTCATTCTGGTATGCCATATCTCCCTCAGTTAATAAGAATATTCAAATAATATGATTTTTCAAACTACATTGCAATTTATTTGGAACAAATATGTCAATTTTTGCTTTTTTTTGGGGGGGGGGTATAATTTTTTTAAATATATATATTACTACTTTTGATGTTATTCATTTTTAGTTTTTCCATTCACAGTTATTTCCACCTACATTTGATTTCTACTTTTCTTTTTAATTTGGTTTTTTTTTCCTTGAATAAAAGAAGAAAATTCCAAACAAATCTACAAATAAAAAATAATGCTGCCGATTCAGCAATACAATATAGGTTTTGAGGCCCGACATGTCTCAAGCCACTGCCTCCACCACCTGTGACAAAATCTGCCAATGTATTACATGAGAATATCATTTTTGGTAAAAAATATAAAATACTATGCATGGGAACATAGATTTTAACAAAAATTATATTATAAACCACCTTTAATAAAATCATCTGCATTAAGTTTCATATCATTTATAAGAGAAATCTGAATAAAATCTGTACAACAGACTGAATTTCTATAATCAATAAACAATTTACAAATTCCACTTTGGTTTATATATAAAATATTAAATTTAATAAGCAAATAATTTTAAAATATTCAGATTTTTTATTATGAAAAATGCATGTTTTAGTTGTATTATAAATATAATATGAAACAAAAATTTTATTGAAAAATTACTATAACTTACAAGATTAGTGAAAAGGTAATCCATTGCATCTTGAGTTAAAAGAGCTATGCTGCTTGGACCTATAAAATAAATAAACAGAATCGTAATTTCCAAATATAACAGGTAAGGATGCTTTCAGGCATGATAATGAATAAATATCAATATTGATTCTTAAAACAATGATGCCAAAAATTAATGTGCAGTAATTTTGCTTACTATATGACTTGGATTTTAACAATAATATCTTGTTCATAAAAAAAATTCATGGAATTTCAAAATTTAAAGAATCAGAATTTGTACATGTCTATACATTCATGGAAATAAAAGATTGTTGCCTGTATTGGATAGGGTGGTTATTATAAAGAAAAGAAAATTATTTGATTTTTTTACATATATTAGATACAAATAAAAGCTCTATTTCATGAGTAAATTAAAATGTTTATATTATTAGCAGAAAAAAATATTATTACTTGGAAGTTCTACAATTCAATTAAAGAATGAATAACAGGAATTTCTAAGAACTTATGATTCATTAAAAGTAAAATACTCATTATTATACTTTGTCTCAAGAGATTACTTATTATTGATTGGCAATATTAAAATAACAAACCACCTTAAGAATTTCATATTGCTTTATATAATGTTTTTACAGTGTTATTTGATAAAGTGGTTAGATGATTAATAAAGTACCAAAATATTATTGGAAATATTCAGGAGAGTATTCATCATGTCGCCAAAACTCAATTCAATCAGAGAAAAGAAATAAAAGAAAATGACAGAAATAAGCATGAAGGAGTAATTTAACTAAGCACAAAATTGGACATTATCTTCAAGAAACAGATAGTTGATATAACTTATGGTAATTTATGTTTGTATCTTCCAAAACTATTATCTAAAGAAAAAAAGTTTTGCATTATCTTAAAACTTTAAACATTAAATTATTTGATAATAAAATTTTACTTCCATACCATTCTTTTTTCAATTTCTTAAATTTTAATTTTATATGCAATCTGTGATGATGTTTTTAGTGTTATAATGAAATACAAACTGTTTCATAGAACTTTTATTTTTGAATTTGGAAAGCTAATTTCTAGAAGACTGATCAATTGAATTTCTATTTTTCAATTGCATCGAATAATAGAATAAAATTAAATTTTAAATTCATTTTACAGCAATCATTCAACAACCTAAAAATTCTATAATCTGAGCAAACAAGTAGGTTGCCAAAAGAAGCTACATGTTTAAATTTCATTGATAAATAATAACAATAATATAAGACATCAGGTCTAAGATTAAATAGTCTGCAACGAAATTATTATTGACAGTGGCAAACAAACAATTATAACACATCCAATTATTTTAAATTTTTGACAGTTATTAAGTCATTGCTAAAACAAAATTTCTTACTTATGATATAAAAATTATAAAATTTCATAGGAGAAAAGTAATGATTTACTTCATATATCAGGAAATTCTCAATCTGATAAAATAAATAATTTAGAATTCCAAATAACTATAAAAAAATTTTTTTTAATGACAATAGATAGTTCAATCTTAAGAGAGATTAGGGGGTTAAAAAACAAGTTTGAACTTGAAACTGTCATAATGAAAGCTTATTTAATAAAATAAAACAAAAGACATTGGAATTGAATGGATGAACAAAAATTATATAAAGATTCAAGATATGAATTTTAATTTTATAAGAGAATAAGATAAGAGAAGTGTTTAAATTCTTAGAAATGTGATATTTACTGTTTCTTTTTATGTGTATTAACTATAAGTTCAATCAATAAGCCATTTTAATAAGCAAAATGCCTTTTCATTTTACATTTTAAATATTAGATATGAAACTGAAATACACTAATAAGACAGCATTGAGGTTTGAGTAGGTGGCGAACAAGCTAGAATGATAGGTAAAGAAGTTGTTTAGCTATTCAATAAAACATCACTGAATTATTTTCAGTAGACAAAATAATATCAGTAGGGCTAATGCAAATGATCACTAATGCAAATGAATAAAGGATATAAAAATAAAAATATTTGAATTAGGAAAAAACAGAATTAGAGTAGGGGAGAAAAATCAATATCCAACAAAAACAGTACATTGCAATGGATACATAAGAAAATTATATACACAAAATGCAAATTTTTTCACAGGCGAAATTTACAGAGAAAATCAGACAAAACATATTTTGAAAGAATATTTTAAAATTGATTGATTATTATAAAATAAAATCTGAAAGCAATTAGACCTTGATACTTAACTCAAAGGCCATAAGATTCAAAAGTATCATTAGCGCAAACTGACTTCCCTTTTCCCATTCTATTCTTATTTCAATGATGTAATGTTCTAAAATCAGTTATGTTTAGTGTTTATCTTTTAAATCTTCTTTTCCCTGATTGAAGAAAACAGAGTTGCTAGGTATCAAGAAGAAAATACACCAGCTATCTGATGGTAATACAATTTCTAAAAGAACTGGCTAACACATTTTTTTAAAATAGCTGGATGTATACAAAATGATTTCATATTATTTACAAAACACTTCACAACTAAAAGACATATTGGCAAAGTGCAAAGACTAATTTAATTTTTAAAAATCACCTTAGAGAAAAGTAAGAATCAACCATTATCTAATTTTTTATAGTAGAATAATAAATTCGAATGAAATAAATTAAGCTCTATATTAATTAAGTATTCATTTTTATACAAATGTATACATTAAATACTATCAGAAATAACAATAATTTTTTATTAACACTGAAATCAAGTTATATAAAATATTTTAAGAGTTTCATTTGAAAAATCTTTTTAAGAAATTATTGTCACACATTTGAAATTATTTAAGGGGGAAAAGGGTTATACTCTGCTTCATTAACTTTCTAATTTCTTGACAAAAAGTAAGAACATAAGTAAACAAGCCTACATAAAAATCAAGTTAAGTTGCCTAATTATTTTTATTAATAACTTTTCTGAACTAACTAATCTTGACAGTTCTGAAAAGTTTCTAGGTTTTTGAACAAATAAGGGCTTTAGTTTTATATTCAATTTCAGTAATTTCCTTTTTAAGAAAATTTTCTTTTTCCTTAAAGAAATCAAGAAATAACAGTGTAACTTTTGTTATATTATTAATAACTCTCTTTTGACATTTGTTTCGACAAAATTAGGTGATACTTTGAATAAATAGAAATTGCTAACATTCTCAATTTTTTAATAAAGTTCATGGAGTTGATTCTGCCAAACTGCTCAATGTGATCATAGATTAAATTATGTAAATTGATATTTTTCATTTAAATTTCTACTTTTTAATATCTTAATCAATACCAAATCTTATTTTAACAGATGCTTGTTGACAAGAAATAATGAACATTTTTAAAGTCATTAAATGAAGAATTAAAAAAATCCAACCTCCGATACTCTCTTTTATCCTTTCTGATGTCACTGTAACACAAAACAGGTTCCTTTTTAACACTTTTTGTTCGTTGCTAAATCAAAACTTCTTACTGATGTAAAATTTACTAAATTCATTATGCATTCCAATATTTAGAAAACAATTTCCAAACATTTCATACTTGAAATGCATATAATGTTATTGAGTATTGCTGTGAAATGTAAGATTTTCAATAATTTGTCCCTGTGATATTTTGTGCAAATGTGATATTTTTTAATACAAGAGAAAAATTTTCTTGATTGTTTGCAATATCAATATTATTAATTCAATAAAAAAATTAAAATAAATAAAAATACAAAATGAAAATATATTACAAAAGTGCAACAGTTAAAACTGAAAAAGAATTTTTAGAAGAGCACCAAACAATAATCTTCTAAGAGATTTTATTTAAAAATAAGAAATCTTAAACGAACATGAAGATGACGTCATTTCAAAGAAACGGCAAACAGAAAGCAACTAATGATAAGTAGAAGTAAAATATTTTTGCATTCATGTTGTTGTTTTTTTTTTTTTTTTTTCAAAATTTTTGTTAAAACAATAAGACATGTTTTGAATTGTTATTTTTACTTATGTGAAGAAGATATATTGTGCAAATCAAAGAATTCGCCTTCGTGATTGTAATTTATCTCCACATTTTAATGAATCATGCGAAATAAAAAAGCATCTGCTTTCAATGAAGCTTACGTAATATTAAAGCTATACTGATAAAAGCACATCAGCTATTTGAAATGCATCTTCTTTCAAACAAGCATAAGTAATAAATCTTAATGCGAAATTTGTAAAAGCAGATAAAAAATATTTTTTACACGCTTACTTCAAGGACATCAAAACTTTCAAACCAAAACAATATCATGTCCTCACATGAGAAAAAATAAATCAACTATCATTCCAAATTAATCATATAAAAATGTCATTTTCAGCACGTGTTGGCATAAAATGAAACAAATATTAAATATGATATTTTGGGAAAATAAATGCAATGAAACGTTTTCTATAATATTTTATAATACATATATTAATAATTCAATCAAACAGTTTTATTTAAAGCAAATATAGTTTAACATCTACAAGGCATCTTCAGCTCAACATCTTATTTCTTAATTTTTTGGAAGCAACATACATCTCTTAACAAATGGTCTAAGTGAAATATATAATTAATAGATTGAGGTAAAAAATTCTGACGAATTACGACTCTTAATTTTTTTTTATATGTCATCTGTTCTGTTAATCATATTTAACAAAATATAAGTGGCATGCCAATCAACTAAATCAATCATCAAAGCTGATCGATCTATGAAAATTTCAATATAACTATTCGATAAAAACTGGCGATTTTAGATCATTTTATCAAGATCTCAAAGAAGCCAATCAGGGTTACTCTAGAATAATTGGCCTAGATTATGAAAATGATGATTGTTCTAAACTAGCAATTCAGAATTGAATAAATCAGCCAGATTTGATCGCAGAAGATAGAAATGTTTATTTCTTTATTTAGAAGTTGAAATATTAAGAATATTTTACAGAATATGAATCTTTAAGACAAAAGGAATTTAAACCATAATTATTTGAAATAGATTTGTAAGCCAAAAGAATAAATAAAATGTTATTGTTGGAAGCCTTTATATAAATCTAAAAATAAAATTAAAAACTGAATGTTTCATTAAATCTGTGAAATGTTTGCTGAATAATTCCTTGAGATTTTATAAATTATTAAAAAAAATTAAATCTTTCAATTTCTGTATTGAACATAAAACTTCAATGTCGGACTACTCTGCTTTCAGTTCTTGGTTTTATTCAAAGGCATGCTTGAATTGAGTAAAAATTTCTTTATATTAAGTGCACTTTCATCATTTCCACTTTAATTTAAAACTAAATTTTACTGGCACTGATAGAAAATTAGATAGAGATGTGGAGTTCAAAAATCATGACTGCTTAAGGCCCATGTAATAATATAAATGAATTATATGACTATCAAAATTTTTTGTTTAAAAATATTTTGCTGAAAAACTTATTATGAGACCAAGTTTTATTTTTTTTTAAATTAGTCATTATTAATACTGGCAAACCGACTGGTCACCAAAGGTGACTAGTGTTATTATAAATAAAAAGACAAAAAAAGGTGCAAATTGATACATTTGAAGAAAAGGTTTAATGGGCTCTGTCATAAATAGATATGAAATCAGTTAAAAATGTCTTATCACTACTTCATTGCATCTAATGAAAATTATCACTTCTTCCTATGGCATAAAAATTAGAGACAAGCAAGGCAGTAAATGTCACGAGTACAAAGATTTTTATTTACAGAACAGCAACATAGAAAGAATAAAAAAAGAAAGAAAAAACAGAATATCCTATAAATCTTTTTGTATGGCCAATTCAATACAAAATGTATGACAGATTTTTTTAAAATTGGAATTAATTTAAAAGTATGTTTTCCACTGCCACTTTTATTTCACAGTCCATGCATTTTTTTTTAAATTTTCATCCACAGTAATTTATAGTAGACTGAAGCAGTTAATTATGCTTATCAATGTGTCAAATAATGATAAAATTTAAAATGTATGCTATATTTATCATTTAGCAGTCTAAAAATAAGGAATCCAGACAAATATGCTGGTTGCCAAAAGTAGCTAGTTAAAACTGGAGAATAAAGCAGTTCTGTTTGAAATGCTACAATGCTAAACATGATCACGAGTTCAACTGTTTCACTTTAGTTTTAATATATCATTACAGCTAAATTAATCTACATTTCTGGCAATTTGAAAATATTATAATTGAAATTGTTTTCTTTATTTGCTCTAGCTATTTTTTGGAATGATAATTGAATTTAATTACACAAAATGAAGATTTGCAAAATGGCAGGAAGCCATATACATTTAATGAAATAATTAAGAAAAACAATTTAATCTTCAGAAATTCACATAATAAATAACATGCTATTACAAATAAATAATATGTTACAATGAGGCATTAATCAATAACAGGGTTCAATATTCCAATGTGAATGGTAATAGGTCATGTTTATGGTTTGAAATAAAATGAAGGATATTTCTGTTCTAACAAGATTTCACAATTTTCAATGGCAAGTTTTATTAATTTAAACAAATATATAATACTAATATTAATTACCAGCAAGTTTTTCAGCAATACAGCCTAAAATAACGCAAATGTTTCTGTGCCGAGTAGGATTGAATTTTCCCTGAATAGCTTGTTCTTTAGATAAGCAAAACACTTTTGAAAGCTTTGCAATTGATTCCTGAAAAGGAAAAAAAAAAAAAAAAAAAAAAACATTAAAATACATTAATTTAGCTTTTAATGATAAGAAATTTTGTATTCTTGGAAAGCATATTATTTAACAAAAATCCAGAATTTTGATATAAAAACTTTTTAACAAAATATAAATTTGAAAAATTTCACGAGAAATGTAGATTTTTCGACAAATTATTTTGATTTTTAACATTCAACAGTTGAAGTATGAAAAACAATGAATGAATATAATACTGCACTTCATTAGTATCAGCCATAAGGAAAGATTTCACTTTTTTGCTGAAACCCAAGGTTAATAATAAGAAGGTTAATAATTCAGAAGACACTATGTATTTGATTAATGCTTAAAATACGACTGCTGTCACTAGACAGTAATTATATAAAGTAATTAACAGAAAGTTAAACAAAGCCTGAAGTTTTGTCAAGATACTACAGTTGCTTTTTTTATAAATTGTGAAAAGAAAATGAACTGTGAACGATATCAAGCATTGCAGGAGAAATGTGATTGTCCTTATTTCATAGTAAAAATTTAAGACAGATATGGACTATTTGGAGAAAGTTCAAGATAAGAGTGCACGATACACAAAAAGTAGTATTTGAATTGTTTTCCGGATTACTATGAAATACATTTAGATATTATGGGAAAAATACATTTCTTGTGTGTACAGGCACCTGTGTTTTTATATTTGAGAAAAAAAACAATATTTTCTTTTGATTAAATTTACTATCCATTTTATTTAAATTGTATTTTGTGTAAAAATAATTTTTCTCCTTTCTCCTTGTTGTTTAGTTAGCTCATTACTATATTCTATTTTTATGATTAACATAAAAAGTTTGGTCAGAAATGAATCAAGTTTCTAACCAAAAAATAATAATAAATAAAAAAAACTACTATATAAAAATTTCTTTTTAAATTTTAATTATTTCCATTTTTAAAGTATTGAAAGGTAACATATCCAAAAAATAATTGCTATTTGAATTAAATCTGAAAAGAATTAATGACATCTCTAAATAAACATACCATGACAAAATATCAAAGATATGTCAGAATACAGGTGAAATTTTTTTAAAGCAAATTTACTTCGTGGCATCAAGCTATTTCCAAAAGAAAGGCTTCCTTAGAATGATAACTATTTACAAAGGACAGCTTTGTAACAATAATTTTTACCACCACAATAAGCATACACATACTCCCATGATGTTAAAAAGCAGTAACGTGAATGAAAGCCTGGGAAACGGTAAAACATGAATGATACAAAATCATATGGGATGAACTGCCTTAGAATCTCAAGATTCCATCAAGTTTGAGCACAACTTTAGCATCATGAAAGGATTTAGCATGTCATAAACCTAATATTTCTAAACTGTGTTCAATATTTGAATACAATATCATGTGAGACAGCATACTTTTGAAGGGAGAGGACATTCATCCAAGAGCAGAGTTATAACAGCTGGTCCCAGTGGATCATCCATGGGAATAACATTGGCCATGGAATGTACAACAGTCAGCCAACCAATTTCTTTGTCAGCTATGCAGTGAATTTGAGCCATAGAAGGAGGGGGTTCAATATCACTAAAAATATAAAATGTTTCTGAAAATCAATAAAAGAGAGAAAAATGACATGCAATACATTACAATGTATTTACCTCATGCTGAAGTGAAAAAAATCCTTATATTGTCTTTTAAACCTTTAATTCAGAAGTCTGCCAAATACCGAGGCAATGGCCATGGGAATTTTAACCTGACGGGATCATATTTTCAGTGGAAAAAAAAATGCAAGTATGCTCTAGATTTAATATGATGATATAACTAATTAGTATTTTTTTTATTTATCTACTTTTTTAAAGCATTTTTCAAAATTATTGTCTATTAAACATAAAACTTCTTCCAGACCATAGAATTTCTAATGATAGAAATCTCTTGTACATTAATTGCTGACTTTTTACATTTTTTAAAAAATCAGCATGCATTCTGAACATTTTTTAATGTAAGGAATAAAATACCTAAAAGAATGTGATGCAACATCTTTTAGTTTTTAAGAGAAGAAAATATTATTTTCAAAAAGTAGTTCATTCATTCATTAAAGTAATAAAGCCATTCTATTATTTAAATAAAAATGCAAAAACTGATGTTAGAGGAAAAGAGTTCAAAAACAAGTGATTTTGAGAGATGTAGCATATTTAAAAGGAAAAGAAAGCATCAAAGGAGAATTTTATATTCTTAGATTATTAGAATAAGAATATTTTAATCACTTAGCAAAACTTTTGTCAAAGAATATTAATAGAATATTTTGTGAAGTAATTTGTATGAGCTGGCTTGAAAATGATAACACTCAAATATTTCATAAAAGACAAAACTATTTATGAATTTCTGTGAACACATTGTTCGCCACTTACAAAGTTAACAAGTGTTTTTATAATTGTGGCCTTAAATCAGTCAATAACCTGTTTAAAAAATTGAAATAATAAAACTAAACATAAGACTATGAAGGTTGCCCATGCTTATTTTTTATACTTGAATGCATTCAAGCAATCAAAGTAATTTTGCTGATATCTGATAAAATTTAAATGAATTCTAAAATTTCATTACAGGTTTGGCAAGATCAATGGAACACATTTATTATATTTAAAGAATATTTTAATGAAAATATCGATAAAATTGACAAATTAATTCAAATTTTGCCTTTTATTTATGATTATAGAAACATTTGATTATCTTAACATAAAAAAAATAGCAAGCAAATAGTGCCTTACTTATCAACAAAAGTTCTTATTACACATAAAGTTTCCATAACTAATTTATCAACAGATTGCCTTGATACCATAAGGTCCAATGCCCTCTGAACAGGATCATAATGGCCACTATAAGGGGTCACATGAGTCGTTTCGGCAGACAAAGAATTCACAGACAATCTTGGAGGCTGTGTAATGGTTTCTTCATCAGATTCAGATTGCCTTTCTTTGCAGACACAAATTCCCATTTTATAATTGGAAGATCACATAGTTAATAATCAATCCAGACATGTCAAATAGCTACATCTAAACACTTCAAAGTCGTTTTTTTTCTTTCTGGAAGTACTACAGCTTGCCTTGCTTCTTTCCATTAATTTTCAGTGTAAATTTTTTGAAAATAATAGATTACAGATATTGAAAATGGCATAGTTCATTGGTGAAGAATTAATTTGGAAATTTTTTTTTTAATCTGCATCAAGAACGAATCTTGTCTTTAGCAGGGAAGGTCTTCAAATGTCCAAGCAACCTTTAAAAAAATTATCATTTTTTCAATAAAAAAATTTAAAAAGATATATTAAACCAGTTATTTTTTTTAATACATTAGATGCCTCCTATAAGAGGTATAAAAATTAAAGCATAGAGGAACAAGGTTACATTTACATATTATATATATATATATATATATATATATATATATATA